>LR991088.1:4260000-4570000 GCA_905163515.2 Lymantria monacha | reverse complement strand
GTAGCCCTTTCAGTCAGAAGGCACGTGTAGCAAAGTAGTAAAGTACACAGTTGGAAGGTATAAGTAGGTCAACATTTAATCTATTTTTCCGTGACTAATACAGATTTTCTCTAGCGTTAGCTTAACTTTGTCCCTTGTATGGTTAAATAAAAGCGATAATTATAAGACTCCAATAATAAGGCTACTTTAATTTGCTTGCATTTTCAATGAGAAAAAGAAAACATAATTACCAAATGTATATAAAGATATAAAGATTGCCGTGCATCGTTATCACGTTAATCTTTCTAAAACGAATAGAATGCAAATTGAAATTGATAATATTGTATGACAATAAGTACAGATTATAAAACCATTAAAACCCATTAAGAATCACAGACGAAGTTCATTGAATCAACTAGTAAAATAAAAATGTTTTAGTAAAAGACAAAATTTTATCCAGACTTCACATTCTCAATACTAATTCTATTCACAAATATACTATTTTTTTTTTTCAATAATTACAATAACTATATTTAGTTACAAAACTATAATAAATATAAAAATTATAATTTAGTAGTACAATTTTTAAGTCTTATTATAAAACTGAAGAACTTCTCACATGCTCAATTTAGCAAAACAAAAATGAAATAATCTATTTTTACAGATTCAATTATGATTTTATTTGATTTTTAATTTCCGGACGTTTTGAAAACTTTACAGCCATTATGTCCTATTTTTAACCGACTTCCAAAAAGGAGGAGGTTCTCAATTCGAACGCTATTTTTTTTTTTTTTTTTTGTATGTTTGTTACGCGATAGCAACGCCAATTATGGATGGATTTTTATAATTCTTTCTTTGTTAGAAAGAGGGTACTCTAAGGGTGGTCCCATATGCAGGGTATCAGGATCTGATGCTGGGATCCTGGGAAAATCGAGAGTAATTCCTAAAAATTTAGGGCAAAAATGCTGTTTCTGACGCCTCTGTACATAATTTATAGTTCATCCAATCTAAAAAGTGCATTTTGACGTTTTGCATTTTTTAAAACACAATAACCTCGGTCAAACGTTGATGACACTTGATTGTAAACACGAAATCTGAAATTTTAAACAACTATTAAGATATTTACATAATTAACATTGCGGATGACTTTCTTGTACAATAATACATACATACATACCATCACGCCATGTCCTTTGCAGGGTAGGCAGAGAGAGCAGAGTGCCAGAGAACTCTATCTTTGCATACTTCACTCGCTTCCTCAACATTCATAATTCTCTTCATACACGCTCGCCGGTTTCGGAGACTCTAGACTCCACTTTCCTTCAGTACATGACCGATCTGGTCTAGGTAGGTTAGTCTCGGTCTCTCCCGGTACCTACATCCTTTCACTTTCGCATTGTATATCTTCTTAACCAGACGTTCGTTCGGTATTCTTTCCACATGTCCGAACCATCGGAGCATTCCCTTTCGCATCTTTACACCAATACTCTCTTTCATACCTACTCGCTCTCTTACGTCGTCGTTACGAATGCGATCGGTCAGCCTAACTCCACAGATTTTGCGTAGAGATCGCATTTCGACCGCATTAATTTTACTTTCATACTCTTTTCTGCATACCCAACTCTCGCTTCCATACAGTAATGTTGGGACAAGCACTGCGTTATGTATTGCTACACGTGCTTTCTGGCTGAGGTAGTGGCTAACGAGAAGTTGCCCCAACGCTTTGTTCACTCTATTTCCCGCATTCACTCTTCGCTCTATATCAGTGGTGTACCTTCCATTTCGGCTAAATCCACATCCAAGATATACAAATTCATCCACTTGCTCCAGTATATCATTACCTATTGTTACTCTTACATCTGTTCTGGCTTCATCTCTTTCAAAGACCATTAATCTAATGTTGAAACTCGTAAAAATAATTTGAAATAAAAATAACATGATATAATTGTTATTCACGACCTAACAATGTCACTTCATCACGTTCTATACAGTAGTGATTGACAACTTCCAATTCACGAATATCCAAATAATCGGTAAAAATATTAGAATAATACGATTAATCGAATAGAGATTTTGACAGAGATGTACATTTCGACACTTTGATTGATGAGGAAATAATTATTAATGTTCGCGACGCTGATAATTCAAGTAATAGTAGTAATTCTTAATAAATAGCCATTTTCAAATCCAGTTTTTGTTTTTAATTAACCTAATCCTACTAAATATGATGAATAGATTCTATGCTGAAATAATTAAATTTGTTTAGTACTAATTTAGCACTTCCTTTTTGAAAAATAAACCGATTATTAATTTTAAAGAATCAATATCGATTTCGCAGTAAAATCGGATATTTTCGATAGCGATTATTTGGTTCTCCTACCTAGACAACTTACTCAGACAGCTGTCAAAGTGCACTTCTTAGATTAGACAGACTATAGTTTGATTATTTGTGTATGGAGATTATCTTTATGAGCTTTAGCTGGTAAAACAACAATGTTACTAAGGGGTAAAATAAGGGTCACGGGATGAACATTTATATGGAAGTTTATCATTTTCAAAGTAGTTAAGTACGAAATTTCGCACATCTACATCTTTTTAGAAATAAAAGAATATGTGTGTTAGCGTTTTTTCTAAATTTCGCTACTGAGGAGTAGTATAAGTAGTATAAAATAGGTAAAAACAAGTGAAAAAAAATAAAATAAATTTTTTTAATTAATATTAATAATTTTTTTAAATATTATATTTTTTTTTTCAATTTTGTTAAACTTTCGTGTATTAAGCTAATACGTTGAGATCATTGCTCCTCGATTTGGTTTGATAACGTTCGCGAATCAAACTGAGTCGCTGAGAATGACTTTCTGTAGTTTCATTACGCCTAGATAAGTTTGTGTATGCCCTCATCTGAGAAAGCCTAGTGACCCGCTGCTCGTCACTCTCATTTGTAATATTTATCCCATTTCCTAACCCCATTTTTCTTTAAATGAGTGTCTCTCTCGTCACTCGTATTTTCCAAACGGTGCTGTCTCATTCGAGCAGCCCGTTTACTAGGTCTACCTATTAAAAAAAATCTGAATTCACTTATTTTGCACTAAAAATCGGCAAATAAAAAAGAATTTTATAAAAAAAACAAAAACCGACTTCAAAACTATGCCTACGATAAACGATATACAATAAACTTACACTAAAAAGTAAAAAATAATTATTTTAATTAGTTTAATCTCAAAAGAATAACAGAACAACTTACGAAATTATAGTATACCTACCTATTTACAGGTAGGTATGTAAAAACTTATACTATGTCAAGAAAAATGGATAATAATATTATATTTTGTATTTCAAAGTAAGGAGCATTGAAATATAATAAACGAAATTATTAATATTTATTTACAAGTACTATTTTTTTGGAGTCGGTGCCAGCTAAATCAAAATTAAATTCCCTTGCATAAATCTTTTAAGTGCATTAAATCATCAACGAAATCTGCCCGCGTTCGGGTAGTTCACTCAGTGACATCGCCCCTCTTTACTCGCACCTGCCTCGCTCCGGCTATCGCCTTATTCGCAGTGATCGTCCATCTTTGCGTAGGTCAGGTAGGTACTGCGTGAGCCGCGTGATTTTTGCAAAGTAGAAAAACTGTCCTTGGCTGGCACCGACTCCAAAAAAATAGTACTTGTAAATAAATATTAATAATTTCGTTTATTATATTTCAATGCTCCTTACTTTGAAATACAAAATATAATATTATTATCCATTTTTCTTGACATAGTATAAGTTTTTACATACCTACCTGTAAATAGGTAGGTATACTATAATTTCGTAAGTTGTTCTGTTATTCTTTTGAGATTAAACTAATTAAAATAATTATTTTCTACTTTTTAGTGTAAGTTTATTGTATATCGTTTATCGTAGGCATAGTTTTGAAGTCGGTTTTTGTTTTTTTTATAAAATATTTTTTTATTAATTTCCGGACGTTTCGAACACTTTAGAGCGTTCATGTTCTAGTTTTAATTTCCGGACGTTTCAAACACTTTACAGCGTTCATAGTCACATTAGGTCCGGTCGATGATGATCGATTTCATGGAATACTAATTTTAATTTTTAGTTTTGCATAAAGTAACGTCTACTAGGTTAGTTAGTACCTATATAATAAATTAAATTTCTATTTGGTATTAATCATTAAATGACAAATATATTCGACGACAGATACAATCTTTTTATATTTGCTGAAAGTAATTATTGCCGGTTTACTATGTTTACCAGTACACATTTTTTTACTAAATTCGAAATAAAACCTTATACCAACACGCCTGACTAGCTTGGTATAGTAGGTCAATTTCCCACCCATTATGGAGGAGGCTCGAGCCCAACAGTGGGACATATCTATATGAGCTGAAATGATGTTTTGTAAATTTCGTCTTTAATGACATAAAATATTAATTAACATTTTAAAATTAAAAATTTTAAAAATATTTTACATACAAAATGTATTTTTATTATCCAAGTATAATATTTAATATCTATAGATATTTTAATCTTGTTTTGAAATACATAAGGCAGGCATAGAACTTATGAGATCAACTGTCTTCTTTTTGTTATAATTCTGACGGTAGAAGTTCAAAAAAAGAAGAAGTATGACTCCGGTATTACAGGATACGAAGACGGCAACCATTTTTTCAGGCGGACATTCGGATACTCGTACGGTCATAACATATTGTATGATTATAGACACAAACTGGATCTGCAAAAAATATTAATAATTAAAAACAAAAAATAAAATGTTATAAAAAATGGCAAAATTTATCTACGAGTGAAATGTTATATTAACAAACGTGAAATTTGTATCCTGATCTATTGGCATTCCATTTCAATCATCTAAGCAATTAGGCCAGTGTTGGTAGGCACATGTATACCACATATATGAAGGTATATTGTTAAAAATAACACCATGCGTTATGGAATAATTCTTGGTAGCGATATACACATAACATACACAAGTTACAGTTGTATTCACATTGGATTCTTATAAGGTTATCAAAGAAATAAATAATAAAAAAAAAACGTTTAAAAAAACCGACTTCAAAAACAAAAAAAGTCTAAAATAACTTAAAATACAAACTGTGTGCTCCCAGAGCTACTTTGACTCTGCCATGACACACTTCAACCCACTAGTGGTTGGGGCGGCTTCCTACACGCCCTCTCGTAATTCAAAAATCCGACGTCTGCGGCACGTCATCGACGATGACGACGACGATATCACACTCGCTCAATTAAGAGCTTACACGGCCCGCGAAGCCATTACATATAAATATCCGCGGTATCGTCCTCGCCGTCGAGGTGCGAAATCGCGATGCGCAAAAATCATAAATCCAAACGTGCGCACGCTTACATTGCCACCAGCGACGCCCCAAGCCGAGGTCCGTTCCCGACAGGGGGAGCCCTTTGGCGATGTCGCTTAGCTTACTTCAATCGGGTTGAGAGCCCTCAGCGCTCACCTATGGTCCACGTAAAGCTGTCAAAGCCATCTGCGGCTAACAGCTAAAAAACACACAAAAAAAAAACTTAAAATACTATCATTTTCTCTAAACAAAATTATGAAGAACTTACTGTAATGAAATTGCTACACTAAAGATACCGACACTGGTACCGATTTTGAACCTATCAATAGGTAGCACATACAAATGATATTATTTTAAGTTATTTTTTGTTTTTAAAGCTGGTTTTTTATAACGTAGTTTTTTATTTTTTACTTTTAGTGTCTGTAATAGGTTGTTCTATAAACTACAGTAGGATTTTTCTAGATTACATCAGGTAACTGTAACATTTCTTTGCTTTTTATTGTCATATATTAAATACTTAGTATTTTTTTTAAGTAGCTATGGGTAGGCACCACGCAAAGTATACGCTATTGCAGTAAGTTTAATGAATTTAATGAAGGTTACATAAAAAAGTACATGATATGGCATTATAATTACTAGCGGGGCGAATCCCACTTGTCGCGACATCTTGCTATGTCCTTTTACATAGGCACTGGCGACACCATAAATAAAAAAAGTTTCATAAAATGAAAACTATTGGGCCAAACTATCTCAAATTCAAATCACAGCTATTCCGCATCAAACTAAAGAAGAATCTACTTGATTCTTCTAATCATATCATAAATGATGTCAGTGTAATCGATGTACATACATAAAAATAATACTATTTTAGAAGTCGGTTAAAAACAAAATAGATTTTCATAAATCATACTTACTAATTGGAATTTTGTCATGTATTTTTTCCACGTCAAATATTTAGCCACATTTGGTCCCAAAGCCGCCAATCCATAGTATGTATACATAAATACATGCACCAATGAATTAAGAAATCCAATGAATATGACTGTATGCGACGGCCAATATTTAAGCAATACCCATGTGCCAATAACCATAACGGAATGGTGATATAAATGAAGAAATGTTATCTGATTATTCTTCTTTCTTAAAACAAAGAATACTGTGTCAAGTAACTCAGTAAGTTTCGCTATGAAATAAAGGTATGTACCGAACAGAATCTGAAAAAAATTACATTAAATTAACGTTTATTAGTAGTAGGACCACGCTGTCGATGGTTCCCTGTCTACAGCCGCGGGCCGGTCCGTCCGGGGTAGTACCATAATCTCGCAGAAGATTGACGTCTGAGTAATGGCAATGTGCTATTGCGTTTCGTTCGGTGAGCGAGAGAGCCGGAAGCCCAACTGGGTGGGTTTGGGGATTTTATTAGTAGGCAGCGGCCTAAGCTATACCCTTGGTATTGCAAAGTTCCATGGACGGCAGTGACACTTACCATCAGGTGTGCTGCTTGCTCGTTTGCCACCATAAGCGATAAAAAAAATGTTAAATTTGAAAATTGTGCTCTTATTTCATTTACTTGGTGCCAACGCTATATGTATTCTTCTTTCGTTGTTTATATTCATCACCATGTCAGCTCATATGTGTCCCATTGTTGGGTTCGAGCCTCCTCCGCACTGGGAGGGAAATTGACTTTACTACACCATGCTGGTCAGACGTGATAGTATTTTTTTTTGGCGGCGGTCTATAGTGTCGTCACGCGCCGCTAATCGGACCGGGGCGACAGAAGAAGCGGCGCGCGACTCCATAGACCCGTCCTTTGTTTTATTTTTTTTTCGCAAGGTGAGACCATGGATGTGGTCGCGCCCCGGCAAATCGGCCCGGGGCGACGGAAGAGGCGGCACGCAACCCCATGGACACCCTGCAAACAGGGTGCAGGGTGTCCAGTCTCTTCGCCGTGCGGGCGGGCCACCGGTACCCGATATTTGTCTTCGGTGGCCCCATAGACCCGCCCTACCTGTACCTCTCCACGCCGAGTGAGCGGGCCACCTGAACCCGGTCTTTGTCTTCGGTGAGACGTGTTGGTATAGGGTTAAATTTCGAGTATACTTTCTCTTGCATAGATGTTATATGCATATTTTATCCCTTAGTTGCCTTTTACGATCACCCACGGGTAAGGTAGGCGGTGGTGAATTGTATTCTTACTCTGTCACTACGCGGCTAATCGTTTATATTGCAAACGTTATATAACTAGTTTTGTCATCAGTTTGACGTCAACCCTGTTTGGAAATATAATTTGTTGACCAGATGGCATCAGGCGTTGGCCTAGATCAATGTAAAGCTTTCAGCCGTCTTTTACGACATCCAAGGATAATCAGATGGACTAGATGTCCTCGTAGCTGCCACTACACGGTAAACTATGTATGTATAACACATATTTTAACATCACCCTGCAGTAAGGTAATAATTCTTATATTGCGGGTAACTTTACAAACATATAATTAACGTAGACAAATAATAATTACAACTAGACTTAGAACCACAATTTGTGAATCGCACAAAGTATTGGCCTTTTTTTTTTTTTGTTATCACTGAGGAAATGCTTTTGCGCACATCCCTCGCCAGTGACAGACGGGGGGGGGTGTTACTCGCCGGCCATGAGATTGACGGCCGGAATACCCATTAAAACCTAACAGCGGTCCCTTCCGCGCTTTTACGGGATGCCGGAGAGATCGTCTATTGACATTCTATCCCCGACACAAAGTATTGCCCTGCGTAAAAATCGAACCCATGACACTGGCACGGAAGGTCGGTATCTTAACCACTATACCATCTATGCTGTCCTAATTGATTAATTTAAATTTATATAAGGTAAGACTTTTTTAGATATGTAATAAATAATTTCTACTATGTTGATAGTTTAATGTTGATATTTAATAGTGGTAGGGCCAGGCTGTTGACAGTTTTAGTCGTCAACTCCATCCACATCAGTATCCAGGCCCATATGAGGTACTTGGGTCTGGTGCTCGACGGGCGATGGTGGTTCCGGGAGCATTTTCGTCAAATTGCTCCCCGGCTGGTCGGCGCGGCGTCCGCCCTTTCTCGGCTCATGCCGAACCTGGGCGGACCCAGTTTTCAGGGCCGACGGCTGTATGCGGGGGTGATCCGCTCAATGGCCATGTACGGCGCACCCGTGTGGGCGAGGGCTCTGAATGCCCAACTCAGGGCGGTTCTGTGGAGGCCACAGAGAGTCATGGCGGTCAGAGCCATTCGCGGGTACCGCACGGTGTCGACAGAGGCGGCGTGCCTATTGGCCGGGACACCCCCTTGGGACCTAGAGGCGGAGATGCTCTCCGACCTCTACCGGCGGGTTACCTCAATGCGCGAAGAGGGTGGCTCCCCATCGTTCAACGAGATAGCCACCTGGCGCGAGGACGCCCGCCGAGAAGTCATCGCCCGTTGGGCTACGCGGCTGGAGAGGCCTAGATACGGTGTTATTACCGTTGAGGCCCTCCGGCCCGTACTGATGGAGTGGATGGAGCGGCGGCACGGAGTCCTCTCTTTCCGGTTGGTGCAGGTCTTGTCGGGGCATGGTTGCTTCGGCAAGTACCTGCACACGGTCGTGCGGAGGGAGTGGACTCCGTCCTGCCACCATTGCAGTAGCGACGAGGACACGGCGCAACATACGCTCGAGGTATGTTCGGGCTGGGACGGGCAGCGCCGTGACCTCGTCGCTGTCATCGGTGCCGACCTGACGCTGCCGGCTGTTGCGCGAGCGATGGTCGACAGCGTCAGGAATTGGGACGCGGTCGCCGCCTTCTGCGAGGCTGTCATCTCGCAGAAGGAGGCGGCGGAACGGGCCCGGGAGGATTCCCGTGACCCGGGCCGCCGCCCGCGGCCGGGGCGGCGCAGGCGCGAGTACCTGCGCCTGATGCCGCCCTAACCGAGGCTTCGGGTGATCGGACCGGGGAATTGTCCGGTCACCCGACGTGAGGCCACCGCGTGAGGACGACGCCTCGACGGCGAAAGCTGTCGGGGCGTCGACAGGAGAGGAGCCCAAGAGGGCATACCGCCGAGCGGGCCACCGAAGACAAAGATCGGGTACCGGTGGCCCGCTCGTACGGCGAAGAAGAGGTGCTTGCAGGGTGGGTCAATAAGGTTGCGCGCCGCCTCTTCCGTCACCCCGGACCGATTTGGCGGGGTGCGACGTCCATGGCCCGCCGCAAAAAAAAAAAAAACAAAAAAAAAAAAAAAAAAAAAAAAAAAAAAAAAAAAAAAGGCTGTTGACAGTTTTATGTGTAGGTACTGCCGCCGGCGGGGTAGTACCATAGTCTCACAGAAAAATGACGTTTGAGCACTGCAATACGTCGCTGTGCTTCGTTCAGCGAGCGAGAGAGCCGGCAGCCCAACTTTCTGGGTGGAATTGGGGTTTTTTATTGGTAAGCAGCGACTTAGCTATACCGCTGTTATTGCAAGGGTCCATGGGCGGCAGTAACACTTAACATTGGGTATTCTGATTGCTCGTTTGCCACCAAGAGAAACAAAAATAAAAAAATACTTTAAGTATAGTTTTTTAAAGCTTATAAGGAAATATGTACAAACGGAAGTATTATAAAATTCAAAATATACTAGATAAGGTGAAGTTGTAACAAAAAATACGATTCTTAATTAATTAACTAGTTTTAAACAAGAAAGGCAATTATTGAATCCTTTATTTATGTTTTTTAGTTAAATTTGAAATTCCAAGTTAATTTTTGTACAATTAAAAAACGTAAGTAAATAATTGCTAGGTACCTGAATTATCAGGTAGTAACTAATATTAATTTTTTTGTTTGAGAAATACGTGATGCTTGTTACGCAGTAAATTAAATGCACAGATAGATGGATTTTACAACATCCATGTTAAAGATAGACGTGATGGACTAATTTTATTGTCAGCTCATTCTTCCATGGAGATACATTTTAATAGTGGTAGGACCACGCTGTTGCTGTTCCGCCACCACGGCCCCCGGCCCGGACGGAATACCAGTCCGGGTGTTGACGTCGCTCCTCGAGCACTTCGAGCCTCGCCTCAGGCAACTGTTCAACGACTGTCTGACGTCTGGACAGTTCCCTGAGTGCTGGAAGGAAGGGAGGGAGGTTGGTTCTCCTGCCAAAGCCGGGACGGCCCCCGGATTTGCCGTCGGCCTACAGGCCCATTGTGCTTCTGGACGATGTGGGTAAGCTGCTGGAGCGTGTCCTCGCTGCCCGCATCGTCCGGCACCTGGAGGAGGTGGGGCCCGATCTGTCGGACGCTCAATTTGGATTTCGGAGGGGGCATTCGACCATCGGGGCCCTGCTACGCTTGAGGCAGACGGCCGCGAAGGCTGTCGCCGGCAAAGGAGTGCTGTTGGCGGTGTCGTTGGACATCGCCAACGCATTCAATAGTCTGCCATTCAGCTGCATCAGGGAGGCGATCCGATCCCATGGAGTGCCCTCGTACCTCAGGCGGCTGGTGGCAGACTATTTGGAGGGGCGCAGTGTTCTCTACACGAGCCCCGCAGGGGACATTGTGCGGTGTTCCGCAGGGGTCGGTTCTGGGGCCGACTAGGCGTTGAGAAGGAGTCTACCCCAAGGCTGTACGTTATATGCTATGCTGACGACACGCTCGTCACAGCCCGGGGCAGGACACTCGAAGAGGCGGCGAGCCTGGCCACTCTCGGCACCGAGGAGATGGTCAGGCGAATCGAGGCGCTGGGGCTCAGGGTGGCCCTAAACAAGACGGAGGCCCTTTTATTCCATGGGCCCCGTGTGAGGCTGCCCATCGGCGCCTCGTTAGTCGTTAACTCCATCCACATCAGTATCCAGGCCCTTATGAGGTTCTTGGGTCTGGTGCTCGACGGGCGATGGTGGTTCCGGGAGCATTTCCGTCAAATTACTCCCCGGCTGGTCGGCGCGGCGTCTGCCCTTTCTCGGCTCATGCTGAACGTGGGCGGACCCAGTTTCAAGGGCCGACGGCTGTATGCGGGGGTGATCCGCTCAATGGCCATGTACGGCGCACCCGTGTGGGCGAGGGCTCTGAACGCCCAGCTCAGGGCTATACTGTGGAGGACACAGCGAGCCATGGCGGTCAGAGCCATTCGCGGGTACCGCACGGTGTCTACCGAGGCGGCATGCTTATTGGTCGGGACACCCCCGTGGGACCTAGAGGCGGCAATGCTCTCCGACCTCTACCAGCGGGTTACCACAATGCGCGACGAGGGTGGCTCCCCATCGTTCAACGAGATAGCCACCTGGCGCGAGGACGCCCGCCAAGAAGTCATCGCCCGTTGGGCTACGCGGCTGGAAAGGCCTAGACACTGTGTTGTTACCGTCGAGGCCCTCCGGCCCGTACTAATGGAGTGGATGGAGCGGCAGCACGGAGTGCTCTCCTTCCGGTTGGTGCAGGTCTTGTCAGGGCACGGTTGCTTCGGCAAGTACCTGCACACGGTCGTGCGGAGGGAGTGCACTCCGTCTTGCCACCATTGCAGTAGCGACGAGGACACGGCGCAACATACGCTTGAGGTATGTTCGGGCTGGAACGGGCAGCGCCGTGGCCTCGTCGCTGTCATCGGTGCCGACCTGACGCTGCCGGCTATCGTGAAAGCGATGGTTGACAGCGTCAGGAATTGGGACGCGGTCGACGCCTTCTGCGAGGCTGTCATCTCGCAGAAGGAGGCGGCGGAACGAGTCCTAGAGGATTCCCTTGACCCGGGCCACCGCCAGCGACCGGAGCGGCGCATGCGCGAGTATCTGCGCCTGATGCCGACCTAACCGAGGCTTCGGGTGATCGGACCGGGGATTGTCCGGTCACCCGACGTGAGGCCACCGCGTGAGGACGACGCCTCGACGGCGAAAGCTGTCGGGGCGTCAACGAGAGAGGAACCCGAGAGGGTATACTGCCGAGCGGGCCACCGAAGACGAAGATCGGGTACCGGTGGCCCGCTCGCACGGCGAAGAAGAGGTGCTTGCAGGGTGGGTTAATGGGGTTGCGCGCCGCCTCTTCCGTCACCCCGGACCGATTTGGCGGGGTGCGACGACGAGTTCTCTGTCTACAGCCGCGGACCGGTCCGTCCAGGGTAGTACCACACTCTCGCAAAAGATCGATGTCTGAGTAATAGCAATGTGCTATTGCGCTTCGTTCGGTGAACGATAGAGCCGGAAGGTCAACTGGGTGGGTTTGGGGATTTTATTGGTAGGTAGCGGCTTAAGCTATACCCTTGGTATTGCAAAGGTCCATGGGCGGCAGTGACACTTACCATCAGGTGTGCTGCTTGCTCGTTTGCCACCGTAAGCTATAAAAATAAACAACATAACCTAAATAAAATTAGATTACGAGCGAATGATTGTCACACATGAGATACGAACCCACACATATTGGGAATCCGTTCCAATCGTACTACCACTTACACCAGCGTGAGCTGTCGTATGATATTAAATTTTCGGTTTGTATTATATTTTTGTCTTTAAAAGAGACGTGTGCCATCTACTCGACAGTGTTTACACATTATACAGATTTAATACTCTAACTTTGCAGTAAGAATTGTATTAAACGATGACACGAGCCTGTTATTCAAATTACTGAATGAAATTTATTGATATGAATGATTGTCACACACGGGATCATTTTTCGCTCGTAATCAAGTATTTATTAATAATCAAGTATGTTAAATGCTAAATTTCAATAATTTAAATAAAACTATGTAGAATACTTACTCGGTTCAGTTTGTACGCATCGTTCATATAGCACTGCCTTGGCACCAGACCCGTTTCTAGTAAATCTGAGAAGTACTGAAAAAGAAAAAAAAAACACTTTACTATCGTTTTACAAGTTTACAATTTGCAGTACAAAAAAAAGGTAAAGGTCAAAAATGACTGCACAGATGGTGCAGTGGTTAAGATGCCGAGCTTGCGTGCTATCGCCGTGGGTTTGATTTCCACGCAGGGTAATACTTTGTGCGATACAAAAAGTGTTGTACTGAGTCTGAGGGTAGTTTTTCTGCGTTAATTGCATGTTTGTAAAGTCCCCCGCAATACAACGATTATTCCTTTAGTCCAGGGTGGTATATAAATACGGTAGTGACGAGGACACGGCGCAACATACGCTCGAGGAATGTTCGAGCTGGGACGGGCAGCGCCGCGACCTCGTTGTCATCGGTGCCGACCTGACGCTGCCGGCTGTCGTGAAAGCGATGGTCGACAGCGTCAGGAACTGGGACGCGGTCGCCGCCTTCTGCGAGGCTGTCATCTTGCAGAAGGAGGCGGCGGAACGATTCCGGGAGGATTCCCGCGACCCGGGCCGCCGCCAGCACCGGAAGCTTTGGTTTGCCACTAACCAAAGCTTCCGGTGATCGGACCGGGGAATTGTCCGGTCACCGACGTGAGGCCACCGCGTGAGGGCGACGCCCCGACGGCGAAAGCTGTCGGGGCATCGACAAGAGAGGAACCCGCAAGGGTATACCACCGGGCCGGCCACCGAAGACAAAGATCGGGTACCGGTGGCTCGCTCGCACGGCGAAGAGAAGTGTTTGCAGGGTGGGTTCATGGGGTTGTGTGCCGCCTCTTCCGTCGCCCCGGGCCGATTTGTCGGGTAAACGACAATGGTCCCACCTTGCTAAAAAAAAAAAAAAAGAAAAGGGGTATATAAAAAAAATGCATGCGACATTAATTAATCTAAAATTTCTTTGTTGCTTATGGTGGTAAATGATCAAGCAACACCCATGATGACACTCAGAAAGTTTGGCTTTCGGCATACAAAATTTCATGGTAATCGCTAATCTCGTTTTCGAGTTTCTGAATATTCTATATCATCATCATCATCACAGCCCATAATTATCCCACTGTTGGGCTCGGGCCTCGTCCGTAATGGGAGGGAAATTAACCTACTATACCACGCTGGTCAGACGTATTGGTATAGGGTTTGTTCCGAGTTTTCCTTCTCTTGCATAGATGTTAAATGCATTTTTTTCGATATATATTATCTTATCTTAATATATATATAAATTACGCGTCACGTTATTTGTCCGCGATGGACTCCTAAAGTAATTAACCAATTTTAATCAAATTTGCAAAGCATGTGTAATTTGATCTAACTTAAAAGATAGGATAGCTGCCATTTCAATTTATAGTCGCAATATTTTATTACAAATTATTTGTCTATTATTTAACAGTCACAATTATCTGTTATCTTCAAACGATTCTAACAGATGGCGGTATCTGTTGACTGGATTGAGTAAGTAATTAATAGATGGCGCTATGTTAAACGTACAAATGTTTTATATAAGATACAATTTACTAGCCACAGCAACGTGTAGCCGGGGTTGCTACTTAATGTATAAATTCATATTTTTACTCTAAGCTAGCTAAACATTTTAGCATACATTTTTATATTTCGAAACTTATTTCTCTAGTAGTAATGATATCAACTTGTTTTATGCTACCGACAGAAAAAGAAAAGATGAATAGAGAATATTTATTCTTAGTAATTTAAGACATGGATGGTTGTTATCTAAAATATTGTCATCTCAGCTCAAACACGTCCCACTAATGGGCACGAGCCTCCTTCAAACGAGGGGGATATTAACCTATTATACTACGCTGGTCAGGCGTGTTGGTATAGGGTTTTGTCTAGAGGTTTTCTTCTCTTGTATAGATGTTATATGCGTTTTGTTACCCTTAGTCGTAATACGATCACCAACGGATAAAATAGGTGTGGTAAATTTTATCCTACTCCGTCATCACACGGTACAAAAAGGTATCAACGAACACGAACGAACTTTTTAAGGCAAAAACGGGTTGTAAAGGGGGATGAAAAATTGTAATGAAGTATCGTCATTTTTAAAGCCAGAAGCTTGAAACTTATTTTGTTTGACCATACCTAATCATGATATAAATAAATATGACATTAACATTTTGTAAAAAATTTACACTTAAGGGGTGAAATAAAAATAGGGGATGAAAACCTTTTGAAAAGTAACATTTTACGCGGGTGAAGCTAGTATTATATATATACACTCATTTGCAAAAAAAACGGGCACCTAAGCAATGAACCATTTCAAATGTTAATATTTCTTTGTTTGATAATTATAGGTAGTTTTATCCACACAATTTGGTAAATTAATAAGAAAATAATCGTTTTCATCAGTATTTCATAAAATTTAGATACAATTTATGGGAAATAATGCTAAACCTCGCTAGTAGTGTATATTCGCTAGTAGTGCATATGCTCATGAAGTAAAAATAAAAAAGTTTTTTTGTTTGTTTTTCTTTAATAAAGTAAAAGCAGATAAATGTTTAGTATCGAGTGTGACCCCCTCTAGCTAAAATCACAGCTTGAATTCGTCTGGGCATGCTAGCGAGTATATCCCGGATACTTGCTTGCGGAATACGTTCCCACTCCGCAGTAATCACATTCTTCAGCTCTCTGATGGTCTGCGGAGCCGGGTGTACTGATCTCACACGCCGTTTCAGAACGTCCCAGACATGCTCTATGGGATTGAGGTCGGGACTTCGAGCTGGCCAATACAAACGACGAATGCCGACCTCTTGCACATACGCATTAACATCGCGGGATCGGTGGGCGCGAGCATTGTCGTCCATAAAAATCGAGTCTTCACCTAGAGCGGCCAATGCGGGTTGTGCATGAGAAATTAGAACTTCCGTTATGTATCGATGCCCAGTCAGTGAGCCGTTTTCAATGAAGACTAAGTCTGTACGATCCATTGAATTTATTCCTGCCCAAAACATAACAGAGCCCCCACCATAAGGTGTGATTTCTTCGAAACATGCCTCTGCAAAGCGTTCTCCTTGTCTTCTTAGCACTCGCCGACGTCGATCTTCACCGAACAGAGATATCCTGGCTTCATCAGAGAACAAAACCCTATTCCAATCGTCTTGAGTCCATGATTCACAATTTCTAGCGAACCTAAGCCTGTGAACTCTGTGCTCACGGAGTAATTTGGGGCCGCGGGCCGGGCGGTGACTGCGTATATTGGCAGCGAGAAGCCTCCTCCTGACCGTCCATAGACTAATATGCACATTTCTTACTTCTTGGAGGTTGTTCTTAAGATCCACATACGAAGATTTGCGATTTCTCAATGCGCGACTCACAAGAAAACGATCATCCCGTGGTTGGGTACATGGTTTTCTTCCAGAACCAGGCCTTCTCTCGACGGAACCAGTCTCCTGATATCGCTGCCAGGTCCTTTGGACTGTCGAGCGACTAACATTTAGCCTCCTAGCCACGAAACATTGGCTGCAACCCTCTTCAAGCAGCGCGATAATTTTGGTAGCTTTTACCACTTTATCTACCATTTTTGATACAGCCAAACAGCATTAAATAAAGCTTTGACAGTCAAGGATATGAAATTAATCGATAAAAATTGAATAAAAGTTATGAAAGTCGATGTTAACTTCTGGAACTTCGCGCCAAAAATGTAGGATAAAAAGGGGTTTTCTGTAAAAATGAACATCAAATGAAAAATTGAATTTAGAACGTACTTTTTTAAATACCACAGCATTTTTAAAACCGGCCAGTAACGTGTACAAACGATTGAAACCTTTTTGGTATTGTATCTTTTTAAATATGAATGAAAATCAAAACCGCCCGTTTTTTTTGCAAATGAGTTTATATATATATATATATATATATAAATTCTTCAAACTACAATAACATTATCAGTCCGCATAAAAATAAAACTACGACGTTGGCCAGATGGGTTAGGATAGGTTTTTATTTCCAGTAAATCTCTCTAATATAATAATGACATAACTTGTATTAATTTCGATTCTAATTATAGTATCATTAACATAGAAATTTACAATGACAACCTAATAGAGTTATTACACGCCTCATAAGCGAAGCGTTGAGGTCTCTTGCTCTACTCTCGATATAAGAAAATCAAGAACTTTTCAAACCTAAAAATGATTGTATTTTTCTCACATTGCACTTATAGGATAATATATGTCAAGAAAAAATATTCGTTTAAACGTATTTGATATTTTTAAATAGCAATTATTTTGTTTAAAGTAAGAAAATAGTTGATTGAAAAAAAATTCGAGGCCGTCCGGATATTAATTCTGGATCTGGCACAATTACGACCTTAAATATTAATGTACCAATATATTTCTTTTTTTAAAAGCTTCATAATCGCAACGCGCTGTTTCCTTTCGAAAATAGCTTGGTAATATTTTTGTCGTTTAATTGCAATTAATAAAAACTAAACTGCTTAGTCATTAGTGCATGTATACCTTATGAAAATTGGGTTATTTTACATTTTTTGTTCATCCAACCGGACAGGTAAAGGAAACAAATCCCATACAGCCTATTGTAAACGAACAGCTATGTTTAGCACTACTTCGAGAATGGCACGAAATTTCAAAAGTACTTTTTTTCTTCCATTTTCATTTATGGCATTGACTAATAGTGAATGAGAAATAATATAAAAATTATGAGGCGTGCAATTTTGGATTTTCCAAATTTTTAGATTCCTTCATAATTATTAATAATGTATTGATTATTATATGAATAGTATTTTCTTTAAATAAACGGCATGAACCTTATAATATTTAATGGTAATTAGAAAAAGTAAACTTAGTAACTATTGCCAGCATTTATCAAGTACCCTTGGAATATTTTTTTTATTGCTCTCGGTGACAAACGATCAAGCAACATCCCTGATGGTAAGTGTTACTGCCACCCATGGATCTTTGGAATACCAGGGGTACAGCTAGACTGCTGCCTACCAATAAAAAACCCAAATCCACCTAAAAGTTGGGCTGCCGGCTGCCTCGCTTACCGGACGAAGCACAGCAGCATATTGCCACTGCTCAGACGTCGATTTTCTGCAAGGTTGTATATTGCTGTTGTTGTATTGCCCTGGATGAACCGGCCCGCGGCTGTAGATAGAGAACTGTCAACAGTGTGGTTCTACCACAATTAAAAAGCAAAACTTACCCTGAATACTAAATAAGCTGATAGAGCCACTTGCACGACGTTGTATAGTAATAACGTGTGTGTAAGTTTATATGCCTCTCTCTTCCTCATAAATGCTGGACCGATTTGCAACACAAAAACTAAATAAACAGCTAGGATTGTTAGCACCGGTCCAATAGAAGCCATTAAAGGTAACTCATCAATTTCTTCATCTAAAAATTTAAAGAAATACATTTATTAAAAAAAATGGTATCGAAAACCAGTTTCCAGTTTTCATGTATTTTCGTTGTTTGCCTGAATGGTCATATTATAACTATATCTTTATTTACACCTTTGACCCACAAATTTGACCCACTACTGGTTGACCTACAGGTATAGGTCAAATCAGAAGATACAGTCTGTTATACTTTTTATGAACATCTTACACGTACAAATCGCGTGTTTGAAAATACGTATTCTTATATGTATTTTACAAAAATTTAAGCCAATTATAGTTGACTCTCTGTACCTGAAATTGGCTAAGAACCATCCCCTTATCTGGACAATTATCACTTTTAGTCCCGATCAAGTTACTCGGTGACACTCACTAGACAAAAAAAATGGACGTTATGATCATCATCATCATTTCAGCGCATATATAGATCCCACTGTTGGGCTCGAGCCTCCTTTATAATGGGCGGGAAATTGACCTACTATATCATGCTGGTCAGATGTGTTAGTATAGAGTTTCAATTCGAGTTTTCTTTCTCTTGCATAAATATTATACGCGTTTTATATCCCTGAGTCGT
Source organism: Lymantria monacha (assembly GCA_905163515.2). NCBI lineage: Eukaryota > Metazoa > Arthropoda > Insecta > Lepidoptera > Erebidae > Lymantria > Lymantria monacha. The sequence goes on along the minus strand of LR991088.1, from coordinate 4,550,956 downwards.
CTCTTACGATCACCCACGGGTAAAACAGGGGTGATGAATTGTGTTCTTACTCCGTCACCACGAATAAATGGACGTTAAGTAGACGATTATTATAGAATAATAGCAATTATAGGAAATACTAAAATGCTATCCACAAGTTCTAGCCGCAACTCGGGTGGGAGGATCGAGGAGGAGGAGAAGGCCGAAGCCCTTATGTGTGCACCATAAACTATATAATGGAAATGTGCACAATTTTTTTGCAATATTAGATTTGCCCATATATTTTTGAGATTTCTATATATCTTTTTTGTCTTGTTCATATGGTAATAAATAAATAATTATTACTTTTTCTTAAAACACAAGCATCTTGTTTTAAAAAATAAAACTTTGCATCTTAGAGAATTTTGGAAATATACAATTAACGAACTTAAATTAGAATCAGACTAGGAGAAATCCCTCAATGAAACGCATTGAATAGTTCTGTGTGGATATTGAATCCGTATTATGCGACACAAAAGTTCAATATTTAGACCTCTAAACTCTTCCGTCAGGTATTTAATTTTATTTAAAAATATTTGTTTTATTTTTATTATCTTTGGTGATAAATGACTAAGAAGTTCATCTGATAGTAAGTGTAATTTTCGTTCATGTTGAAACTTATTTGGCAGCGAAAAATGGTTACCACATATGGGACTTGAATACATCTAGTGAGAATCAGTTTTAAGCATCTTAATAATTAGGCCAGAGTGTGTGTTACGTATGTTAACCAAATAATGGCTCGCATTATCATTTTTACGTGAGGTGCTCCACACGCCATCTATTGTAAAATGTTTACACATTATTCTGAATTAATACACATAATTTTTTTTAGAATTTTATTAATCGATAACCTATTTATCTAAATTGAAAAGCATTTAACATGCTAGATTATTTATAAAAAAATACTTTCGAGCAGAAAATGGTTACCACACTCGACACTTAAACTCACTTATATCGGCAATTTATTCCTGCTGTCATACGAATTAAATCACAGTAGTTAAGAAAATCTTTCACGAGCTTGCGATGCACTTCGGTAACTTATGGCAGATATGGGAATCCATTGGTTAATCTTTTTTGATTTTTTTGGGGTGGGCTATGGAATGGTTAAAGCTAATTCCATCCGGGGTGACAGAAGAAGCCGCGCGCGACTCCATAGACCTGCCCTGCAATGTCTCTTCGCCTAGCGAACGGGCCACTGGAGACCGGTCTTTGTCTTCGTTGGCCAATCTATTGGTTAGCTTGGAGAATCGCTCTACTTACATTTGCTCTTATTGAGATCCCAGCTATGATACTTTGCTGTCAAACTAAATACGGAATTCATATTGAGTTTTTATCTAGTTACGTTGAACTGCAACTGCAAAAAAAAAACACAATTATGAGGCAAAATTCCTTACTTACTCGTATTTTACAATTAAATTACAATTTTTCTTCCTACTATTAAAGAGTTTAAAATAAATCTTCATTACCGCAGATGATAAAATTTGTAAATTAAAATTTCCATAAGTTTTTGTTGACCTTATAACGATTTCCATTTATTTTGATTTTTTTTTATTTTATTGCCTATGGTGGCAAACGCGCAAGCAGTACACTTGGTGGTAAGTGTTGCTACCGTTCATCGACCTTTGCAATACCAACGGTACTAGGCTGCTGTCTATCAACCAAGATTCACCTCAAAAGATACAGTTCCCGGCTCTCTCACTCGTAGAATAAAGGCCAATCGCCATTGGTCAGACAGCGAATTTCTTAGAGAGTGTGGTAATACCGCAGACGGATTGATCTTCTGTTGACAGAAAACTATCAACAGTGTGCCTCACCACTATTGATATGAGGTGGAATACTGTCGGACTGTAAAAATGGTAGTCGAAGTCTACGGCCGCTATTTATCTTTTGAGCGGAGCAGTGTTATTCGGGTCTCTAAGTATCGGATTAGTTTTAATCCGATTTTAATCAAATTAAAACAAAAACAAACAAACAGGGGGGCATAGTCCGGAGCGTGCTCGTTCGCGTCCCCTGCCAGTCTAATTAGACTGCTAATCCGGCTCGAAATGCGTACCGCAATGCGGGTTAGGGCGTCCCCCGGAGGCGACGCGTACCGACCCGCCCCCGTCGGTACGAACTTCGGCAGTTGCGGCGATGGGGGCCGCCACCCATCACGCCTTGCCCAGTCAGGCGAGTCGAGGAGAGCAGAGTGCCGGGTGGGCACGTGGAATGTAAGAGGTTGTGTGGAAGGTAAGTTGCACGAGCTGATATCCGTCATGGCGGACAAACAGCTAGACGTGCTCTGTGTAACAGAGACCAAGCGAAGGGGCAGCGACGCCTGCGATCTTCCTGGTGGCGGGATGGCTCTGTGGTCTGGTGTACCACAGAGCGATCGAGCCAGCATAGGGGTAGGAGTACTGCTGTCCTCTCGCTTGGCCTCAGGTGTGAAGGATTACGGAATGTATGATCCCAGACTTCTTTGGGTCCGTATAAAACTTGGTGTCACCAAGGTATTCATGGTTGTAGCATATGCTCCCGTAGGATCCTTGGTGGCATCAGACCTAGAGAAGTTTTGGGATAATGTTAGGGAAGTTCTGGATATGGCAGAAACCAGTGAACGCGTGATTGTATGCGGAGATTTGAACGGATGGGTGGGGACCAAGCGTCCTGACTATGAGGACGTACTTGGTCCATTTGGTGATAAGAGAGTGAACGACGCAGGTAGGCTCATAGCGGATGTATGCATGGAGAGAAACCTTATTGTGTCAAACACATTTTTCCAACATAAGGACATCCATATGTATACATGGAGAAGGAATGAACAGAAAAGTATAATAGATTTAATTTTGGTAGACAGTCGCCTCCGAAGCAAAATATTGGACGCAAGAGCCTACAGGGGCTCCACAGTCGATACGGACCACTATCTCGTTATTGCGAGATTTAGTGGTCTGTTCAGAAAGTGGAGGCACTGGCGAGGGCGTGTCCACTTCGGAGGGCTTGAAAGAATAAAGGTTGAAAGGTTGCAAGAAGAGAAAAGTATGCAGAGGGTGTCCGAGAACGGCTGACGATGGCAAGCCAGCCGCAATCGGACATTGAAGAATGCTGGAGAGTATTGAAAGAGAGTATGGTAGACACAGCGAAAGAAGTATGTGGAAGTTCAAAGAAGCATAGAAACACAAATGGTGATGCATGGTGGGATGCGGAAGTGGCAGCTTCCGTAGAGCAAAAGAAGAAAGCGTGGCTGGACTATGTCTCTTCTTTGAATCTGAATAACAGTATGACTGAACAGAAGAAAGAAATATATCGGCAATGTAAGAATGACACCAAGGCCTTAGTGAAAGAGAAACGTGATAGAGCAAGTATGAGTGCAGAAGATAGGCTGACCAAAAACTTCGAGGGTAACACCAAACTCTTTTAGAGGGAGGTGAAGAAGTCTCAGGGTGGTTGGTCAGCCTTCAGAATGAATAAAATAAGGTCTAAAGGTGGAGACATTCTTACACAAACACAAGACGTGTTAAGCCGATGGAGTGAATATTTTGGCGATATGTATGCGGATGCTACGGTTGGCGCCGGTGTCGCATGTAGTAGATCAACATTCGGCGACGGCGTCCTCCGATGGCATCAGTATGGATGAAGTTGAATGGGCGATAAGAAGTTTGAGAAATGGTAAGGCAGCGGGCATTGATATGGTGTCTGCCGAGATGATCAAGCTTGGTGGCTCCTGTGTCCGGGAGGCGTTCCTGTTGCTCTTCAATTTATGTTGGAGCTCGGGAATGGTTCCCGGGGACTGGAATAGCGCAGTCATCGTGCCTTTGTTTAAAAACAAGGGTTCACGTTATGACTGCGCAAATTACAGAGCCATAAGCTTGACCAGTTTGGCAGCAAAAGTGTATGGTAAAATTATTGAAAGGAGAATGAGGATGGTGTCCGATGGTTTACTGTGTGAGACACACAGTAAACCAGGTTGCGGTTTCAGGAGTGGAAGGGGATGCATGGATCAAGTGTTCTCTCTGCGCAACATTGTGGAGAAGCATCTGGCCCTAGGTCAGAGGGTTTTCTGCAGTTTTGTGGATCTGGAGAGAGCATTTGACACGGTTGTATGAAAGGAACTTTGGGACATTTTACCGGAGTATGGTATTAACGGTAAACTGCTGCAGGCTGTGCAATCCAGTTACATGGGCTGTAGAGCCTGTGTGCGGCTGGATGATGGAATGTCGCCTTGGTTTGACGTCAATATCGGCGTTAAGCAGGGCTGCGTTCTATCAGCCAGGCTGTTTATCATATATCTGGATAAATGTCTCCAAAGGTTGAACGATATGAATGTGGGAGTCCAGATGGGTGACTCAGCGGTCTCTGCTCTGCTTTATGCAGATGATGCAGTCCTGCTGGCACAGTCAGCGACTGACCTGCAGACCCTAGTCGACACAATGACAGAAGATTGTAAGAATAGGGGTCTACGCATGAATGTGAGCAAAACCAAAATAATGGTCTTAGAAAGAGATGAAGCCAGAACAGATGTAAGAGTAACAATAGGTAATGATGTACTAGAGCAAGTGGATGAATTTGTATATCCTGGATGTGGATTTAGCCGAGATGGACGGTACACCACTGATATAGAGCGAAGAGTGAATGCGGGAAATAGAGTGAACGGAGCGTTGGGGCAACTTCTCGGCAGCCACCACCTCAGCCAGAAGGCACGTGTAGCAATACATAACGCAGAGCTTGTCCCAACATTACTGTATGGAAGCGAGAGTTGGGTATGCAGAAAAGAGTATGAAAGTAAAATTAATGCGGTCGAAATGTGATCTCTTCGGAAAATCTGTGGAGTTAGGCTGACCGACCGCATTCATAACGACGACGTAAGAGAGCGAGTAGGTATGAAAGAGAGTATTGGTGTAAAGTTGCGAAAGGGAATGCTCCGATGGTTCGGACATGTGGAAAGAATGCCGAACGAACGTCTGGTTAAGAAGATATACAATGCGAAAGTGGAAGGATGTAGGTACCGAGGGAGACCGAGACTAACCTACCTAGACCAGATCGGTCAGGTACTGAAGGAAGGTGGAGTCAAGAGTCTCCGAAACCGGCGAGCGTGTATGAAGAGAATTATGAATGTTGAGGAAGCGAGTGAAGTATGCAGAGATAGAGTTCTCTGGCACTCTGTTCTCTCTGCCTACCCTGCAAGGGATATGGCGTGATGATATGTATGTATGTATGTATGTTAATCAAATTTGCACAGCATGTGTAATTTGACCCAACTTAAAAGATAGGATAGCTTCCATCTCAATTTATAGTCGCAATATTATTTTATTGCAAATTATTTGTCTATTATTTGACCGTCACAATTATCTCGTATCTCTAAACAATTCTAACAGATGGTGGTATCTGTAGACTGGATTGAGTTAGTATTTAATAGATGGTGCTAGGTTAAACGTACAAACGTTTTATATAAGCTACAATTTATTAGCATAACCACCACGTGTTACTGAGGCTACCTTGGGCACAGTAACGCGTGCAGACCCGGCTGCTGGTAATTTATAAATTGCTCTTATAATTTTAATGCTCGCTGAAAGGTTTTTGTATCAATAATTATATGAATCAAATTTGCCACTTTTCACTTTTTGTTATCCGTAGAGAGCTTTGACAGATTGGTCTGGACGTTGAGGGCTCTCAAATTATTTTAAAAAGATTGATAGCTAATTAAGTAGTTTTATTTGTAGTTGATTACTTGCGGTATTATAAGCTATTAAATTTGAAAACGAACGATTCGCAGCAATAGGAACACTCGACCATCAATATTTAAATACCTATTAGGAAAAAAAACTAGTTACTTCCATTTTCACCAATGTTACCTAAATTCTAGACACCTTTTTTTTTTTGGGTGGGCTACGGTCGGCGCACTCCTCGCACCACTCCGTCCAGGGCGACAGAGGGGCGTAAGCACGCACACTCGTAAGCCACCCGTGACACCTCGCCTTCGTCGTTGGACCGACCACTGGAGCAGCGTGTACTTGACGTCAGTGGCCGGCCCGACGCAATACCCCCTGAGGGGGTACCCTCTCCTTGACCGAAGTCCCTCTCCCTTGGGGAGAACGTTAGGCTTTCCTCACGCGGTCAGCCTTTCGGCGGGTGACGGACTAATTCCCCGGTCCAGTCACCCGCGGCCTCAGCTAGGGCGGCATCAGGCGCAGGTAATCGCGCCTGCGCCGCCCCAGTCGCCCGCGGTGGCTCGCGTCGCCGAGGAGACGTACCTCGCGCACGCGCTCCGCCGCTTCCTTCCGCGAGACTACTGCCTCGCAGAAGGTTTCGACCGCGTCCCAGTTCCTGACGCTGTCGAGCATCGCCCTGGCGGTGGTCGGCAGCGTCAGGTCGGCACCGATGACTGCGACGAGTTCACTGCGCTGCACTGCCCAAGCGGCACAAACCTCGAGCGTATGCTGCGCCGTATTCTCGTCGCAATCGCAGTGGTGGCAGGACGGTGTACTCTCCCTCCGGACGATCGTGTGCAGGTATTTGGCGAAGCACCCATGTCCCGTCAAAACCTGCACCAGTGGAAAGGAGAGCACCCCGTGCCGCCGTTTTAACCACTGCATCAGCACCGGCCGGAAGGCCTCCACGGTCCGCACACTGAACCGAGGCCTCCCCAGCCGGACTGTCCAACGGACAATGAGGTCTCGGCGGGCGTCGACACGCCAGGCGGTGAGCTCCCTCAGCGAGACCGCACCACCCTCCACTCGCACCCCCGACATCCGCCGATACAGATCGGCGAGCATCTCCGCCTCCAGGTCCTACGGGGGAGTCCCGGCCAACAGACACGCCGCCTCCGTGCGGTACCCACGTATGGTCCTGACCACCATGGCCCTCTGCGGTGGCCACAGAAGAGCCCTGAGTCGGGCAGTCAGGGACCCCGCCGACACTGGTGTGCCGTACAAGGCCATCAACCGGACGACCCCCGCGTACAGCTATCGGCACGTAGTGCTCGGTCCGCCCACATTCGGCATAAACCACAATAGGGCGGATGCCGCGCCGACGAGCCGCGGAGCGAGCCTACGGAAATGCTTCCGAAACCACCAATGCACGTCGAGGACCAGGCCCAAATATTTCATATGGGCCCGGATGCTGATGTCAACCGAATTGACGGTGATCGAGACGCCGATGGGAGGGGCCCATGCGGGGCCCATGGAACAAGAGGGCCTCCGTCTTGTCCAAGGCCACCCTCAACCCCAGCGCCTCGATCCGCCTGACGATCTCCTCGGTGCCGAGAGTCCTCCAGCGTACCACCGTGGGCTGTGCCGAGCGTGTCGTCGGCGTAACAGATCACGCCTAGCCCGGGCGGAAGGCTCCCGCTCAACGCCCAGTCGTAGCCGATGTTCCACAGGGTGGGTCCGAGGACCAACCGCTGCGGGACACCGCACGTCATGGGCGTTCGCACAACGTCCCCTACTCGGTTGGTGTAGAGGACGCTGCGCCCCTCCAAATAGTCTGCCATCAGCCGCCTTAAGTAGGTTGGCACCCCGTGGTAGCGGAGCGCCTCCCTGACGCAGCTAAATGGCAGACTATTGAATGCGTTGGCGATATCCAGGGACACCACCAACAGCACTCCCCCGCCGGTGACGGCTTCAGTCGCCACGGCTCTCAAGCGCAACAGAGCCGCGATCGTCGAACGACCCCTCCTAAACCCAAACTGGGCGTCTGACAGATCGGGCCCCGTGCCGATGGGGTGCCGCTCGATGCGGAGAGCCAGTACCCTCTCCAATAGCTTGCCCACATCGTCAAGCAGCACGATGGGCCTGTAGGCCGAGGCCGACTCTGGAGACCGTTCCGGCTTCGGCAGCAGCACCAGCCTCCCTTCCTTCCAACACCCAGGGAACCGCCCGGACGCTAGGCACGCGTCGAACAGCCCTCTGAGTCGGGGACCCAGGTGGTCGAGGACCAGGGCCAGCACGCGGTCGGTTGGAAACACCGTCGGGCCCGGGGGCGGTGGGTTTTCCGTGTATGCGCGCCACCGCCACCCCCATCTCGAGTTCCGTGATGGGCGGAAAACTGTCATTATAGACAACACCTAAGATAATACAAATGATACGTAATATCAATGTCATGTTAAAATTCTAAATGAAAGTATTATAAATAGCGAGCGTCAGATCGATAGTGGAATCATTGTAATCCTTGAAAGGTATAAAAAGAAAACGCCATGGAATTGTACTTTGCACAAAATTTGTATTAAATTGTCTAAATATGTTTAAAAGATTTTTGATTATTTTTATTAGGAAGGCTAAGTAATAAACTAACATTATATACACGATTTAACAGAGAAATAATACAATTGTTTTTTTATTAAATGACACCACCCAGCATTAATGAAATTATCCTTATATTATTACAAGGGAACTTCACAAGTATGCAATTAACGCAGACAAACTACACCCAGACGTAGAACAACACTTTGTGGATCGCACAAAGTATTGTCCTGCGTAGGAATCGAACCACGACACTGGCACGGTAGGTCGGTCTCTTAACCACCATCTGTGCAGTCAGTCATCAAATGTAAATAAAGACTGAGTTTTGAATTATTAATATTATGATAACACAAAAGGTTAGTTGATGAGCACTATGGCCGTTACTGCATTTTTGTAACTATACAGAGATTATACACAAAAATACTTCAAATAACTATAGATATTATTTAATTTCTTTTTATTTAAAAAATACACACCTCACTAAAGCTCAAATCCTTAGATCATATCCTTATATGCTAGAGTTTAGACTTTATAAATATTCAATTAAAGGATAAAAATAATACTAGATTTTGGATAATAATTTGTGTATTGCCCAAAGAACTGTCTTACTTAGGGACTAAGTCTATAAACTCAGCAAGTGAGGTCGCGAAATTGAACCTCTTATGCTATCAGTGCAGTGTCATTTAAAGTGTAGAATATTTTAATATATTCAGGGATACTACCACATTAATAAACACGATAAGACTGAAATATTATTATAATATAGTTCGTCTTTCAAAATTGTCAATATAGAATTGTATAGGACGTCGAAATATCAACTCAAAATACATAAATATAATAAAAAACAACCATTTTGTAATTTAATACTTATTAAATTATCCCCTTTCCATGAAAAAAATGTCTGATAATAACATGTAAGAAAAAAAATATTTTCAAATATTATAAATTGTTTAGTAGAAACATTATAAACTTTATAACGAGGGACCAACTCTATTTGATGCCGTTTGGTCAACAATTACATTCCCAAGGAGGGTTGACGTCTGGCAGGCGGCCGGTCATAAAACTCTTGCCAATAACTTTTACAATATTATTATGTACTATGAAAGAAGACTACATATTGTATCGACCCCAAATAATTGGGATAAGAGCAGGAGAATGATGATATTTAGTTGAAACATAGGCATAGAAAAAAAGTATATTTGTTAATAATTTTATTTCAATGAACAAATTTTGCTTACGGAGATTAAATAAGTAAAATTTACTTTTCTACCGTACTCACCACCACTTTTTTCATAAAAGAGACACACATCCAATTTATACTGATATAAGTGAACTGAAGAAAAAAAATTAAATAATTCAATATCAATAATAGGAATACATGCAATAACTATAATAAAAATACACAATAAAATATCACACAACTTTGCTAATGCCAAATGAACGCACTTAAAATATGTAGCGTATCAAAATTTGAACTTGTTATCTAATGGGCAAACGTTGCAATATTACTCGATTGTTAATTGTTCAGTCAATTTATATAAAAGGAAACATCATTAATTCATATCAATTGGTATTTCTCTTACTTAATGTAATAAGTAATTAAAAAAATGTAAGCAACGCTTTCTGCGTGGTGACGGAGTAAGAATACAATTCTCTATCTCGCTCTTATTGTAAAAGATGACTAAGGGATATAATATGTTTATAACATCTATTAATGGGACTAATCCCACCACACACTTCGAGGCGACCCATTTATACACAGACAGAAAACTATCAACATTTTGGCCCTAATATTAATATTCATATTATAATTTTTATTATTAATATGTCATTAATCTCTAATTTTGTTTTTTTTTTCATTATTTATTCATTTTTAAATAAGCTGTCACATTATTTTATTGTCTCTGTATATAGCTTTTCGGCATGCGCATTGGTAATAAATGCATTTAATGAAGTGTTAATTAATATTTAAGCATGTGTATACATGCTTTTATTATGAAATGTTGAAACATGTATAATTGGCTGACCGACCGCATTCGTAACGACGACGTAAGAGAGCGAGTAGGTATGAAAGAGAGTATTGGTGTAAAGATGCGAAAGGGAATGCTCCGATGGTTCGGACATGTGGAAAGAATGCCGAACGAACGCCTGGTTAAGAAGATATACAATGCGAAAGTGGAAGGATGTAGGTACCGAGGAAGACCGAGACTAACCTACCTAGACCAGATCGGTCATGTACTGAAGGAAGGTGGAGTCAAGAGTCTCCGAAACCGGCGAGCGTGTATGAAGAGAATTATGAATGTTAAGGAAGCGAGTGAAGCATGCAGAGATAAAGTTCTCTGGCACTCTGTCCTCTCTGCCTACCCTGCAAGGGATATGGCGTGATGATATGTATGTATGTAAGTATAATTTATTTTCAAATTAGATCTTGTATTTTATCAAATAAATGTTTTTTTTATTTTCTAATAAACAAAATAACTTCAAGCAAATCTTCAAATTTTTATATTATCATAATATAAAAAAATAGTAGTATAATAAAGAAATGAAATATAAAGAAATGCCACACATACACTTTACTCTTTTTATATAGGTATTTCTTTTTTCTTTTGTAATTTAAAGTCATCATCTCTGTTAAATTATTCCATAAAATAATATCGTAATTTATTTCGGAGGCCACATTTTTGTGGTATACTCTTAAAGCTGTTGAATTGGATACTAAATTCTTAAATCATACGAGAATTCGACAGATTTTGAAACAAACAATGTACTAATTATGTATTTTCTAATTTATAGTATATATTATCAATATGGATAGTTATGTAAAAACTAAATTATAAATAATAATAGTTATCCGGGTAGTCAACATATTCTAATTGCTCTAATAACTTATACTCCTTTTTACCCTTTGGGAAAATCTATATTAGACTACAAGCCCTTGGAAAAAAATAACCTGTGAAATGAACCAACGTGAATAACGCTTAGAAGGCTGTTACTATATCATAAAATAACTCTGAGCGCTATGCCGTCATTTCTGAATGGTACAGGTGAGTACGTGAATAAATGGATTTTTGTCAAGTACAAGTGCGGAATTACGACTAATTATTAATGTACGGCTTTTTTATAGCTTATAGATGATTAAAAATAAATGTCGAAAAACCTAGTGCCGTACTAAAGTGGTGGTGCCGGAAGTTAGTGCAAATTTTTAATTCACCGGTAATTGTAGAAGCAATATAGGTCATGTATTACTGTACGGCATTTGTGTAATTCTTTTTGTATACATATACAGATACTTTACCCATGAACGCCGTTCATATTTTCAGCGCAGGGGTCGAAAGCCAAAGGTCATCCCATCCCTTACACCCATATGATATAAGGTCATTGTAAAATGTACGGCATCTTGTTCAAAATGTTATTTAAGACGGACAATAATGTTCGTTCAAAAATTATTGTTAATATTTGTGTAAATAAATAATTAGCTAAATTCAGAATTTACCGAGTTTTACTGCTGTAAGATCATAAATTTATGTACGGCAACTTTTTTTTTTGATATAATGTTATTAAATATTACCGTTGTACCTTATAGCCGTTAATTATAAATGGTAACAAATAAAAATATTAGGATAAAAAAGATATGAAATTTCCGAGATTTATAAGATTTTTCAAATACTCCTGGAGTAATTTGAGGAGTAATATTTTCAAAGGTTATTGTTATTTTACATGTAACAAATATAAATAAACAAAAAAAAACTATATGCCGTACATTTTACGTCAGATTATTCTTTACAGCTGATAAAAACTTCGATAACGTTTGAGATGTCCCTTAATGTCATTAATAACTGTACGGCATTTGATAAATTTTGTTTGTAATATTAAATGATAATAAAAAAATATAATGGCGTACATTTTAAATGATACATTACGTATATATTTATTTCGAATTTATAAAAAAAAATGCGTAAGCTTAGTCAATGAAACTCTGTCTTCTATCATCCAATCATTGATTAAAAATTTCACAAATGCTTGTTTAAATTTGATGTTTTTTAATTCTGCAAAAAATGGCTCAATTGCGTTTATGCAATTATTAAGTATTGTATTTGATAAGTTTTTTAATTTATTATTAATAGGATCACCCGTAAATTCACAAATAAAACAAAATTTTTCTTCAACTTCTGCCATATTTTCAGATGAATCGGTAAGGTCCGTAGGGTCTGATATGTTTGCAACACGGAAACGTACATACATACATATCATCACGCCATATCCCTTGCAGGGTAGGCAGAGAGAACAGAGTGCCAGAGAACTCTATCTTTGCATACTTCACTCGCTTCCTCAACATTCATAACACAGAAACGTGATGAGACACAAATAAATTTAGAATCATGGTTTGACGTAGCGTGGCTCTTGTTATAACTTGTGGTATTGCTATACTGCCGTCATAACGAAAAAGGACGCATCTAACTTTACCTTCAAACCGAGAAAAAGAATTGTATTTTTTTTTGGAAAAAAATTTCACTGAGCTAAAGTGAAGGTAAAAGTTTTAAATTTTAGTATGCAAAATTGTAGGTCGTAGGTTTAGCTATTTTTGACATAATAAAATTTACATAATATTTATATTGCATACCTATTATATTAATGTAATTTTCCTTTTCTTCATAGTTAAAAAACATATGAGTAAATTCATTATACTACGATGAAAAGACGAATCTACGCAGACACCTCCTTTGTTTCTATGATTTAGTCTTTTTACTTCATTGCAACTTAGATAATCTTTTTAAATTTCAGTTAAAGGTATGCCTTTAACTATAAAACAAAATTCAAAATATGAGAATCAGACTTTATATTATAAGGACCTTTATGTAACAATTAAATCCCAAAAACGTCTTCTATTCATTAATTTGTGAGTGGTGAGTCATAATATAGTGATTGAAGCGGTGGCATCTACCATTTCACAGACTAGTGGACTATCAAAAGTGTACGGCATTTATCTTTTATCGAAGATTTTCTAAAGAGTTAAAAACCTATGTTACTGCCGTACAGAAAAAAGTCACCGGAAAGTCACTCTTTTCAGAGGGAAGTAATTTACCCCATACACCTATGTGTCCCACAAAAAATGTACGGCATGCTGGTAAATATTATCTACTCATAAAGTACTCTGAAGATAATTTAATTTTATGTTGTTCGATATCATCCTCACCTATATGCTAATCAGTAAGAGTTGCGACCCTTGGCTTTCGACCACTGCGCTGAAAATATGTACGGCGTTCATGGGTAAAGTATCTGTATATGTATACAAAAAGAATTACACAAATGCCGTACAGTAATAAATAACCTATATTGCTTCTACAATTACTGGTGAATTAAAAATTTGCACTAACTTCCGGCACCACCACTTTAGTACGGCACTAGGTTTTTCGACATTTATTTTTAATCATCTATAAGCTATAAACAGCCGTACACTAATAATTAGTCGTAATTCCGCACTTGTACTTGAGAAATTCCATTTACTCACGTACTCACCTGTACCTACCACTCAGAAATGACGGCATAGCGCTCAGAGTTATTTTATGATATAGTAACAGCCATCTAAGCGTTATTCACATTGGTTCATTTCACAGGTTTTTTTTCCAAGGGCTTGTAGTCTATATCTAATAAACGACAGGCTGAATTATGTAATAATAATGCCACTTAATAATTCAAAAATATTTCCGTTTTCAAATCAAAGTATTTTAATAGTGACTAATTTCTGGTTTGTTTGTTATTAGCAACTAATTCATCAATTCTACTACTCTTTATTTCGATATATTGCAATTTTTCTCATTATTGTTATAATATTATGATGTAATTTCTTCGCAGTCTTTATTGTAAAGAAAAAAATATGCAAAAAAAATATTATTATTATACTTCATCATCGTATAACAAAGCAGACTCGATGTATATTTAGAATCTTTATTCATTAAGAATTCTTTGTCTATATTATATAAGAATACAAAAAATAACGAACTATATGGTAGTATTGGAGTATGTGGCGTGATCATCATCATTCTCCTACTCTTATCCGAATTGCTTGGGGTCGATACAATATGTACTCTTCTCTCATAGTACATGTTGTAGAAGTTATTGGCAATAGTTTTATGACCGGCCGCCTGCTAGACGTCAACTCTCCTTGGGAATGTAATAGTTGACTAAACGGAATCAGATGTAGTTGATCCAAGTCGTTATAAGGCTCTTAGTTGTCTTTAACGACATCCACGTGCAAAGTAAAGGTTGGTAATATTCGTAGCCGCTATCACACAGCTACTATGAGGCGTGGTAAAGGAGTATAAATTCATATTAGCACTTCTTGCTATGGTTGCCGTACTTATTACATTGGTTATTGTACTATTACAATCTCTTTTTTAAATTTAAAGTCCGAATATTGATAATAGTAATGCAAGAGAAGATAAGCTTACCCTATACCACTTTTTGGTCAGTATAGGATAGTAGATAATTTCTTATACAATTGTGACGGCAATTGACCTAAAGTCTTACTTTAATGTAATGGTTATTAATGTTTACGCGAATATTATATATTTAAAATAAAACTATCGTAAAAGATTCTATATCGTTTGTATTTGATTTTTAATTTCTGAATGTTTCACAGGATGACTGACTGACCTTCGACGATCATGAACGCTGTAAAGTATCCCTAACCGAAGCAGCGGGTGACTGAACCGGGGATTAGTCTGGTCGCCCTTGGAGCGAGGCCATCGCGTGAGGACGACGCCCCGACGATAAAAACTGTCGGGGCGTCGACCCGAGAGGATACCCGCGAGGTTAGACCGCCGGATGGGTCACTGAAGAAAAGAACGCGTTCCAGTGACCCACCCCTACGGTGTCGAGAGGTATGTTGTAGGGCGGGTCTACGGGGTCTTCCGGCGCTTTTCTTGTCGCCCCAGATGGATTAGCGGGGTTTGAAGCACAGAAGCCCGCCGCCAAAAAAAAAAATAACGCTGTAAAATATACAAAACGTCGGCAAATAAAAAAATCAAATACAAACCGGATAAAATACGTTAAAAATACTTTTATTTCATAATTTTCAATGATTTTATCCAAAGTATCTTTAATATTATTGTATCCATAATTTTATTACGAATCTTTCTTTACTTTCAAGTTATTTTTAATCATTAATTGGTTACCATCTTTCTTTGTCTTCTGAGTGACCCAATTTCATTTTTCTTATCCTGAATGGCAGGGTAGGATAATGGCAAACCATATGTTTGCCATTATCCCACCCGGCCATTCAGAATGACAGAAAGGTCTCAGCATAATCCGCTGTCAATATGAGTATTGAGTAGGTAACTAGCACTGCGAACTTTTGATGCAAGAAAAACTATCCTAGGTGGTTGCGAAAAACACTACGATAGACACTTTTAAGCTTAGTTATTTTATTCATTATATAAAAAACATCTTCATTTTAGGTCATATATGACTCATCCCTAGGCCCGTACATTAATAACAAGGAAATTGATATGATATTATACCATTTATACCACGTTGGTAAGATAGTTTAGTGTAGAGTTTTATTTCTAGTTTCTTTCTCTTGTAGTGGTGTTTACATGGATTCCTTAGTCGTCTTTTATAATCACTCATGGGTAAGCAAGAGATGACATTTATTTTGCTCTATTACCGCATGGTCAAGGATATTTTAGATTATCTGAAAGTAATACAGATAAAGCATCTATCATAATTTTAGAACCCCAATTATTAGTAATAAAAACCTTTAAAATAGTATCTTAATATATTCCTTTTACCTAGTTCAACGTATTCGCGGCAAAAAAAAATGTTAGGTTTATAATTAACGAAATAAAGTATAATATCACTTACCTCCTTCAATTTTACGATTAAAATTGCAGAATAAGTTTTCATAAGAATATTTTTCACAAAGAAACAGTTGTAAGAATCATGATATTGCTATACATGCGTTTTTAAATGTTCAAAAAAGATTATTTATTACAAAATTCATTGTGGTTGACAACTGATTATGTTAAATAAAACTTCTACATTGCTTATGGTCTAAAAAATAGAGAAATACATACGTTTTTTTTTATATATAAGTAGGTATATGTTCTGTTGACGCTTAAACTGTTGTAAATTAATAATATGTATATACTATTTCCATGTACTCTTCAAACATTCTTGAACTAAATTCTGAGCGTATAAATATCTTATCTTACGTTATGCGATAGGATGATGTCTCGATATAATCAGATAAAGATCATGTGCAGTATCGAATATATATATATATATATATATATATATATATATATATATATATACAAATGCTACAAATACTACCAACACTTACTTTGCTCTCGAATGTCGTAAAAGACGGCTAAGAGCCTTATGATGACCCGAGCCAACTCCACGCGCGGCTGGTCATAAATTTATTGCCAATAACTTTTAAAATATGTACCTACTGTGAAACAAGAGTACATATTGTATCAACTCCAAGTAATTGGAATAAGAGTAGGAGAATGATGATGATTCTTTATCTGATTATACTTTATTATAAGACTGGCTTTTTACTGTAATTATATCAAAATCAATTTATTCACAATTTTCATATTATTTCACTGAACACCTTTATGTGACATATCAAAGCAATAAAATAAGGTGTGAAAGGGTAGCAAGCAGGTATAGTTCACATACCTATTTGGAATAATAGGATATCTCGTGAATTATTATCGGGCCATTGGTCGAAATGGGGTAGGGAGGATATTTAAATTCAAATTCAAAACATTTATTATGCATAAACCCTGCGAGGGCACTTACATATTGTCATTTTTTACACTTAAAGTTAATCTAATAAACTACCACCGGATCGAAATGAGACCGCTCCTGAGAAGATCCGGCAAGAAACTCAGTGGGTTTATCTATTTATATTTTATCTATGTTATTATAATTTTTTTCATTTTTTATATATAAAAAAAAATAGTACATGTTGATTATTTAATTAGCTTCAGTGCGATGCCCTTCGAACGCAATAGTTAAAATACAAAAGAAAGACCATGGCTGGACCGGATCCCACAAGCGGCACCCGATCACGAGTTAACTACTAGAGCAGCCATCACTCCCCTCAACCACCTTGGAGGGAAGGGAGAGACCCGCTCCACGCAGCTACCGCAAGCGGACCTTTCAGTGAGCATGACCAATACCATGATGTACTATAAATGCAAAAAAGTCAAATTCGTCAGGCAACACACGCTACGCTTTACAAGTATGTATAATTATTAAAAAGAAATAGTAAATAACAGTTTAAAAAAAAAATGTAATTGCTGAAAGAGGAGCTGCTCATAGCCAGTTTGAACTATCACTTAGATAATCTGAGATTTTATAATAACCTTTTTTACAGAGTCTGTTCTTGACAGCCCTTTTAAACTTGTTCACAGTCATATCTCGGATATCTTTTGGTAATTTATTATAGAAGCGTATACATTGCCCCATGAATGACCTATTAATTCTTTCAAGACGCGTACTGTGGGTGAATATTATTGAATAACAAAAAAAAACTTACATTTATAGCTTTTATAAATACACTTTGAGCTATATATCTACAAAACCAATGTCTAAATAAAAAACATGTCCGTCGCCTTTAGAATCACTTCACTTTATGATTGAAACGTTTTAATATGAAAAATATTATGAAAATTTTGAGTAGTGATGTAAATATAAAAATAATTGTAATGTAGTTAGCATATATTAACATTTTTTATTGATTAACTTTGTTTATACAACTTTGCATGGGTTTTAAATATGAAGCTTTTTCATTTATTTTGTCCCTTTTTTTTGGCGGCGGGCTATTAAATTGGTCACATCCCGCTAAATCTGTCCGAGGCGACAGAATAAAGCGGCGCGCGACCCCATAGACCCACCCAACAACGCACTTATCAACGTTGTGCGAGTGGGCGATCGGAACCCGGTCTTTGTCGTCTGTGCCCCACCCGGCGGTCTACCCTAACGGGTATTCTCACGGGTCGACGCCCAGGTAGCTCACCAAAAGTCTCATCATCGGAGCATCGTCCTTACGCGGTGGCCTCACTCCGGTCAACCAGACTAATACCCGGTCCGTTCACCCGACACCTCGGTTAAGGCGTCAATTGGCGCAAGAACTCGCGCCTGCACCGCCCAAGGCGCCGGCGATGGCTAGAGTCTACGTAAAGGTTCCGGACTCGTTCCACCGCTACCTTCTACGAGATAATGGTCTCACAGAAGGTGGCAACAGTGTCTTAGTTCCTGTCGCTGTTAACCATCGCTTTCACGACATTCGGCACCGATGGCGGCGAATTGGCCACGGCGTTGCCGAGCCCAGGCTGTACACACCTCGAGCGTTTGCTGCACCTTATCCTCGTTGACAGGAAATGTCAACTCCTTCCAATTTTGTCTGCTCTGAATTCAAAATAATGTGATGTTTCACGTCCTACCAGAGACACTTTTTCTGAAGTAGGCTCTTTTTTGAATTAATTTGAGAATAATAAGGGTAATAAAGTATTTATTATATGCTGGAAAAGAAGAAGAAAAAAATTGGAAACAAAACCCTATACCAACACGTCTGACCAGCGTAATATAGTAGGTCATTTTTCCTTCTATTTATAAATATAATTATTAATATAATATAATTATAATATAATTTATAAATATTAATAAATATAATAATTTTAAATATAATATGAAGGTTAAAATTTAGATATCATAAAGTTTCTGAAAAAGAACAAAGAAATCTTATTTCTTTGTTCTTTTTCAGAAACTTTATGATATCTAAATTTTAAATATAATATGAAGGTTACAATATATTGTATTTGCATTTCATTTATTTTCTAATTATAATTTATATCAATAAAATATTGTATATCCTACACAAATCACATAGTAATAATATAGTCACATGGTGAAAAACGTTTATCCATATGTAAGGTATAATTTACTGTTTTTTCAGAATCTTCATCTCAGCTCCAGCTGATAATAGACTTTTGCACACTGGTCTTAGGCCTTTGTTTTTTGATAGTGGTAGAGTAACATTGTTGACAGTTTTCTTTCTAAAACCACGAACCAGTCTTCCGGATTAGTACAACACTCTCGCAAAAAAACGACGTCGGAGTAGAGGCAATATGTTATTGCACTTCGTTCGGTGAGTGAGAGTGTAAAAGAAAAATAATTACTTTCTTACAGAATCTTACGTACGACGAAACAGAAGAATTGTTATACGTAACTTACTTTTACAAAACCCATGAGCAATGTTGGTTTGATTGTAATTTATTTATTTATTTATTTGCATATAATGTAGTGAGTACAGAGATGTTATAGATATAGATAAAGAAGCATAAGACACATTATGCTATATAGATACATGGAACAGTTAAGAGATTTTGAAAACTGTCCTACAAGATTCAGATCATTGCATCCTATACATTGCGTGACTGCATTTTTTTTGTGCTAGGAAGAAGCGTCATTTGAGATGAATAACCCCAAATCAAAATGCCATAACAAATTATGGAGCAAACACCATGTATAGCATGGTACACCAGTAATGCGATTTCTCTAGAATAGCTATATCTGTTATTTTTCTTAAAAGAACACGAACTTATTATTTTTTTTACATAAACTATCAAGGTGCTCTCTCCATATAAGATCTTTGTCAACTATTATACCCAAACATTTAGTGTTGTATATTTGTTGTACATTCTGGCTCTCATGTTTAATTGTGTAAAAACTATATTTAGTTCTAATGGATTTAAAATAAATTAATTTAGTTTTTTCTGTTTAGTTTAAGTTCGTTTAATTCTAGCCAGTTACTTACGTCTTTTAATGTAATGTTTATTTCATTCTCGTGTGTATCTGGATTCTTACAATCTATAACTATGGTAATGTCATTGGCAAATAAATATACATACTTTTCTTCTCAATCTTGCGGAAGATCATTTATAGAAACAAAAAACAAAAGAGGTCCCAAAATAGTACCTTGTCCCCGGAAATACATCGTTGTTCCGAATCAAAATCTTCAAGATTATTTGTGGCGCTGCTGTATTTGATGACTCTAGTGAAGTGTTTTCTATTGCTTCAAAACGACTCAACCCATTGTAGTATTGGTCCTCGTATGCCATATTTATACAGCTTTTCAAATAGTATATGATGATTTACAAAGTCAAAAGCTTGAAGAAGGTATTCTTTTATTCACATCATTAGCTATAGATCTCACCAGAGTATAGATAGCAGTTTGAGTAGACCACTTTCTTCTGAAACCTAATTGCTCATTATTCAACAAATTGTGTTTGTTAAAGAAGTTAGGTACTCTCTTGTAAACAACCTTTTCAAAAACCTTGGAAGATATAGGTGTAAGCACAATTGGTCGATAATCATTCTTATCTCTCTGAAAACCTGTTTTATATATAGGTATAATGACAGGCAGTTTTAGTTTCTCTGGAAAACGACCTTGGTCTAATGAGAGGTTTATTACACATACATACCATCACGCCATGTCCCTTGCAGGGTAGGCAGAGAGAACAGAGTGCCAGAGAACTCTATCCTTGCATACTTCACTCGCTTCCTCAACATTCATAATTCTCTTTATACACACTCGCCGGTTTCGGAGACTCTTGGCTCCACCTTCCTTCAGCACGTGACCAAAGTGGTCTAGGTAGGTTAGTCTCGGTCTCCCCCGCTACATCCTTGACTTAGTATTCGCCAGTAATCTTATGAGATTGTAAATTTCAATTTCATTTCTCGGCTCTAAGAAAATACTGTATGATATACTTATATTTGTATATTTATTTGAGGTATGTCTGCTATCTTTGGTTCATTGTTAATGATATCAATGTAAAAATTATTGAATACATTTGCAATATCAAACCCATAAGTTATTTCTGTATTATTATGAATAATTTTATCAATATATTGATTTGGTCTATCATTTTCCATGTGCATTCCATGCGCTATACAACATCCCATGAAGCTTTACTTTTATTATTTGAGGCAACTATGTGCTTCATGTTATTGGAGTACTGTTGAGTACTGGTTGTTCATACATTTTCTTAGAAAGTTTGAATATTTAATTTTTTTTTTATTGTCAAGCGTTCTGCTTTTATAAAATTGATATCTTAACTTTCTTTTAATTTTAAAACTAACTTCAAGGCCTTTTGTAACCCATTTTAACTTAAAAGTTTTTTTTTTAGTTTTTTTTTTATTGCTTATGGTGGCAAAAGAGCAAGCAGCACACTTGATGGGAAGTGTCACTGCCGCCCATTGACCTTTGCAATACCAAAGGTATAGCTTAGGCCGGCAGAAAACTGTCAGCAGCGTGGTCCTACTACTATTTTAAGTTATGAAGTGTTTTTTTTTTTAATTTTAGTAAGAGGAAAGCATAAGGAAAATAATAAAGATAATATGCTATAGAATCTTTCGTAAGCAATATTGACCTGAGAAACATAAATTTCTGAAAATGATAATTTGATGCACTCAATAAATTTGGTCTTGTTTTCTGAGGAAAACTCACAAAGATCATGTTTGGTTATAAAGTAGTACCTCTTGTCCTTATTACTTAAATATTTAAATTTTAAGACTTGAGCAGTATTGTGATCGGATAAACAGAAGTTGAATAACCTGCCAGTGGCATTTGGTATATTACTGGCAATATTGTCAATACACTTGTTTAGCCCTGTTGGTTCATGGATATGACATTCCAATCCATAATTATACATAATTTCCTTAAATTACTTACTTTACTATTATCTAATAAGTTAATATTATAATCACCAGCAATAATAACTTTGCATTTCTTTATTAGTAATTTCATAAATAATTTGTGCAAATTTTCAAAGAAAACATCAATACTCGAGTCAGGCGTTCTATATATACACAGGATTATAAGCTTATTTTTTTTTAATTTCGATACCAATATTTTCGATATTGATAACTGCTACGACACGGAATGAGTCTCTACTCTCTTTCATGACTCTTTTCTCGGTTATGAATAAGTAATGCAAGACGGAGCCAGTATTCTTATCATTTTTATACTAATTAAAGAAAACTTCTTATGGGTACAGAGTAGACTAAAAACTTGGTATTTCAAACATATATTGTTGTTAAAGTTAATATTTTACTCTTGCATTGAATAAGATTACGTTCGGACTTTTGACGGGAATTTGAAAACGTCATGTGGTGCTCTTGTATTATATTCGATATCTTAGTGTTTTAACGTGTTATATTAGATAATTTTGATGGCATTTTATGTAATATGAAGCGACTAAACTACTGGGATGTAATGAATATCATATAAAAGTGCTTTACAACGTTATCGTTTTCCATCAAAATTCCCCGCATTCCATCGCATCCCATCCCATCCCATCCCATCGCATCCCAACCCATCCCATCCCATCCCATTCTTACCCGTGGGTGATCGTACGAGACGACTAAGGGATATAAAACGAATATATAAATAGAGATGTTCTATGCGAGAGAAGGAAAACTTGAAATAAAACCCTATACCAACATGTCTGATCAGCTTGGTATAGTAGGTCAATTATCCTCCCACTATGGAGGAGGCTCGAGCCCAACAGTGGGACATATACGAGCTGAGATGATGAGACAATGAAATAGTGGTTGTAGTATTTTCTAACTATTTAGTACAATACTCTTTTTTTAAGTACAATAAAAACGTTTATTCATCTACTCATATGATTACTTTATGAACTAAAAGAAAATAAATATGTTAAGTTGAAAACAACAAAAAATACATCACATTATAAAATTTGCGGCAGTTAAGTACTTCCTTATTATTTCTTAAATATAGTATTCATTATTGTAATGACTGAATATAATAGTTCTTTTACGTCATACATTTAACTATTTAATATATAATGACTACACATGTTTGTAAATATAATAATACATCGTTAAAAAATAATGTCGAATCATAAACACATTCTAAAGAACAATAGTTAAAATTGTACAAACAATTGCTTTAGCATTTTATTATTTTAGCCATCATTTTAATAATAAACCCACGTTAAGCTGTGGTACTAGTAATTATCATCATGCTGTTCTTATCTCAATTGCTTAGAGTCGAAGCAATATGTATTATACTAACATATATATTGCAGAAGTTTTGGCAATAGATTTATGATCGGCCTGACGTTAACCCTTATTTCTTATTGGGATACGGCTGTCGTTCTAGCGAGTAACTCTAGTGCTAGATACAATAGTGCTATGTGCAACCCGATAGTTGCAACGAGTTCACAAATTGCTGTGATGCTCTGCCCAGGCCACATAGACCTAGAGTGACTACTGCGCTGCATTCTCGCTATAACCACACTGGCTGCAGGACGAAGTCGCCCTCTCCTTGCGATCGTGTACAGTTATTTGTCGAAGCTACCATGCCCAGACAATACCTGCGCCTACCGAAGAGATAGGGCTCCATGCCACCACTCCGTCTACTTCATCAGCACCGGTAGAAGGGCTTTGATAGTCCGAATACCGAACCAAGGTCTCTCCAGTCGGGCTGCTCAACAGTCGATAACGTCGTGGTGAACATTCTCACGCTATACTGCCAGTTTGCTGGACGGCAAATTGCAATTCGCTCCTGTAAGATAACTGCATATGGTCCTGATTGCAAAGACTCTTTGTGGTTGTCACAAGAAAGTCCTAACAATTTCGAGAATTGCTTCCCCAACCGGGATCAGTACAGAAATGATATGGGCTTTAGACATGACTTTCGTCTTGTTCATGTTCATTTGCCGAGTTGGGAAAACTTGCTGAGTTCATTGACTATTATGCTCTGGTCCTCTAAGAATTCTAACATGACCACGATTTCATCTGCAAATCGAAGGTAGGACATGTATTCGCCATTAATGTAGATTTCCAGTCTGGTTCAATCCACGAGATTGAAGACATCTTTTAGCGTATTCGTGAACAGTTTCTAAGTTATCTCTCCGATGATGTGGTCTATGATACTATACTGTAACTTTTCGGAATCCGGCTTGTTCAGGCGGCTGGAAGTCGTCAAATTTGTGCGCGAGTCGGTTTGTAATGACTTTTGATTTCGCTGATTTGTACACGTAGCTCAGGAATGTGATGAGTCTGAGTCTAAATCCTGAAAAACGTTTTATAAAATAGTACCACCACATCATCCTTTTTGAAAAACAGTACCACCACACTCCCAGTCCACAACTTTGGAACGTTACCTCTGAGAACAACAGAATTAAACAGTTAATCCCGCGTGAGGACGATGACCCGACGGCGAGAGCTGCCGGGGCATCGACTCGAGAGGATATTTTTTTTTTTTTTTTATGCGGTGGGCTATGGATGTCGCACCCCGCCAAATCAGTCAGACAGAAAACTGTCAACAGCGTGGTCCTACCAATAATAATCAATAAAACACAGCCCTAACCGAGGCTTCGGGTGATTGGACCGGGGAATTGTCCGGTCACCCGACGTGAGGCCACCGCGTGAGGACGACGCCTCGATGGCGAAAGCTGTCGGGGCGTCGACAGGAGAGGAGCGACAGGAGGTCGCGGGCGGCGGCCCGGGTCACGGGAATCCTCCCGGGCCCGTTCCGCCGCCTTCTTCTGCGAGATGACAGCCTCGCAGAAGGCGGCGACCGCGTCTCAATTCCTGACGCTGTCGCCCATCGCTTTCGCGACAACCGGCAGCGTCAGGTCGGCACCGATGACAGCGACGAGGTCATGGCGCTGCCCGTCCCAGCCCGAACATACCTCGAGCGTATGTTGCGCCGTGTCCTCGTCGCTACTACAATGGTGGCAGGACGGAGTCCACTCCCTCCGCACGACCGTGTGCAGGTACTTGCCGAAGCAACCATGTCCCGACAAGACCTGCACCAACCGGAAAGAGAGGACTCCGTGCCGCCGCTCCATCCACTCCATCAGTACGGGCCGGAGGGCCTCAACGGTAAAAACACCGCGTCTAGGCCTCTCCAGCCGCGTAGCCCAACGGGCGATGACTTCTCGGCGGGCGTCCTCGCGCCAGGTGGCTATCTCGTTGAACGATGGGGAGCCACCCTCTTCGCGCATTGAGGTAACCCGCCGGTAGAGGTCGGAGAGCATCTCCGCTTCTAGGTCCCACGGGGGTGTCCCGGCCAATAGGCATGCCGCCTCGGTAGACACCGTGCGGTACCCGCAAATGGCTCGACCACCATGGCTCGCTGTGGCCCCCACAGCACCGCCCTGAGCTGGGCGTTCAGAGCCCTCGCCCACACGGGTGCGCCGTACATGGCCATTGAGCGGATCACCCCCGCATACAGCCATCGGCCCTCAAAACTGGGTCCACCCACGTTGGGCATGAGCCGAGAAAGGGCGGACGCCGCGCCGACCAGCCGGTGAGCAATTTGACAAAAATGCTCCCGGAACCACCATCGCCCGTCGAGCACCAGACCCAAGTACCTCATATGGGCCTGGATACTGATGTGGATAGAGTTGACGACTAACGAGGCGCCGATGGGCAGCCTCACACGGGACCCATGGAATAGTAAGGCCTCCGTCTTGTTTAGGACCACCCTGAGCCCCAGCGCCTCAATTCGCCTGACCATCTCCTCGGTGCCGCGAGTGGCCAGGTTCGCCGCCTCTTCGAGTGTCCTGCCCCGGCCTGTGACGAGCGTGTCGTCAGCATAGCAAATAACGCTCAGCCCGGGGGGGAGACTCCCTCTCAATGCCCAGTCGTAACCGATGTCCCACAGAGTCGGCCCCAGAACCGACCCCTGCGGAACACCGCACGACATGAGCGTCCGCACAATGTCCCCTGCGGGGCTCGCGTAGAGAATACTGCGCCCCTCCAAATAGTCTGCCACCAGCCGCCTGAGGTACAGGGGCACTCCATGGAACCGGAGCGCCTCCCTGATGCAGCTGAATGGCAGACTATTGAAGGCGGTGAAGGATGTCCAACGACACCGCCAACAGCACTCCTTTGCCGGCGACAGCCTCCGCGGCCGTCTGCCTCAGGCGTAGCAGGGCCCCGATGGTCGAACGCCCCCTCCGAGACTCGAGAGGATACTGGCGCCCCAGACGGATTTAGCGGGGTGTGACCACTCCATAGGCCGCTGCCAAATAAAAAAAGGGCATTTTAAAACCGGCTAGCTGTCTGCCCTCAGGGGTACTGTAGGAATTCCGTCAATAATTGTCTTTTTACGTGGCTTTGCCCGCGTAAAAAGTGATTTTCACGTTGTAAATTTTATTACTAAATTATATTAAGGGAATACAGGGATAAAAGTATCTTATGTGGTATAATCTATTTGTGTGCTAATTTTTATCCAAATCTACTCCACAAGTGATTGAATAACAAATATCTATACATCAAAACATTTTCACTGACTATCCACATATATAATTTTAGTAGTGATAGGACCATATCCGTCTAAGGTAGTACCACACTCGCAAAAAAATCAACGTCCGAGCAATGACGATGTGCTGTTGTGCTTCGTTCGGTGAGTGGAAGCCCAACTTTCTGGGTGAGTTTGGAGCTTTCTCCGGTAGATAGCAGCCTAGCTGCACCTCTGCTGTTTCAAAAGTCTATGGCAATGATCACCATCAGGTGTGCAGCTTGGTCCTTTGCTTCCATAAGCAATAAAAAAAAAGATTAACAATCGATGGACTGCTTGCCCAATGTATACCTGTATAATAAGGGGACTATATAATGGTTAAATAACCGCATTTTTAAAAGGAGATTACCAATACATATTAAAAAAAAACTTATGAACAATATAATGTTACCATCTCTGCTATATAGATGTCAAATTTGGTCGTCAACAAAAGAATAAAGATATCAAGGAGATTACCAATTTTCTTTCTTTTCAAGATAACCACTTTAAGGGCAACAAAATATTCATTCCCGGGTCTCAAATTAAAATATAGGATCATGAATGCGAACATTAATAGAAAGACTAAAGTCGATGCAGCAACCACGAGAAGCAAGTTGCAGTGGAAGTGTGCAGTTCACTTCTTAAGAGCAACAGATGGTAATAGATAGATGGATATCCGAGAGATTGTATGAGCCTGAGATTGTATAAACCCTAGTGGTTTCAGATAAGGAGTCAGCATGATGATATTCTAGGTATATATTATATTTGTATTTTTTATTTAGACATTAAGAAAATAAATCCATGTATTCCTTGGATCTTATAATGTGATGGGCAGAGTTTACATCTCGATTCAAAACAACAGTTTTTACACAAAGTTTTGTTCTGCGTCGGAATTGAACACGATTCAGTAAGTTAGTACCTTAAGTATTTACGTTGCGATACCATACACGGATGATATGAGGTCTCGCATTAATGAAACTTGGCAGCATAGGTTTTCGTCTAGAACAATTTTTCCTTATTCCTGTTTATACATACCATTACTGATCTTAAGTAGCAAATCTGAAAACTCTTGAGGTTTTTCTTTGATGCCGATTTGCGCTCGTATATTTATTGTCAAATGCAAAGCGATAATGTAATGTCATAGTTGAGAACTCTTTAGAAAGGCTCTAGCTTCATAAGCCCTTATTCCACATGGTATTACAGGGAGAGTCTGACGAAAATGGTCACAAAAAAGTATAGTAATGTGACCCCTAGGTTGATCGTTTTGTTTGACTTCACGCAACGTTCTACCTACTGCTTCAACTGTTTTACGGTTTGCCATTGTGCACTTATCTCATATAATAAGGCTACAATCACGAATAAACCCTATTTCATATGGTCTGAGGTCAACTTACATTAAAATTTAAAATTTGCCGAAACTTGTCGATTTTAACTTCTATTTATTATTCTTATGTAATCATAATTTTATGTAGACCATTATTATGAAGTTTAATAAAGTTTCAGTCAATGATACTGAACAGAGAAAGTATGTAGATACATATAGAAGAAGATAATTTATTAACAAATTTTCAACGTGATTCTTTAAATTGGCATACCTTTTTATTAATAAACCGATTGACATGAAATAGAAGACTTAACTATAAAACTAAATGTTAAGTGAAGCTTACCAAAATATATTAGTGCAAACCACATCTAAATCGGCTAAACTATTTCTGAAATTAGGGTGCACAAACGCACAGACAAACAGATAAACAGAAATACAGATAAACGGACAAAATTTTAACAATAATTGTTTTAGGTGCTATTTACGTTGATAAAGGTCCTAATATTTTTTTTTTCTCATATATCTTCTATGTTCAGACAGCGATCGGTTACATTTTTATTATATGTATAGATAGATAGAAGATAAGACAATTTCATCCCAGCTTATAGACATATATGTCCCACTGCTGGGATCGAGTCTCCTCTATCATGCGAGATAAATTGACCTACTTATATTACGTAGATCCGACAGTCGGGTATAGAGTTTTGTTTCGAGGTTTCCTTCACTTGCATAGATTATAGATGTTATATGCGTTTTATGTCCTTTAGCTATCTCCTACGATCACCTATGGGTAAAATAGAGAGCGGTGAATTGTATTATTACTCCGTCACCACACGGAAATAAGATACATGACTAAAGTAAGTAATTTTTTATAAGATTAACTTACTATAGACATATACTGGTTAAAATTAAATTATTTCATGCTCTTACTATAATTAAAACAACACCTGATGAACCCTGATCTAGAAATTAAACTAATGTACTCGCAGTGAGGAACTATTTATACTATTATACTTACTAAAGACATAATGACAATTATGGTAATGATTTTTTTTTGCTGTAGAAACAAAAGGTAAGTACTTTTATGATATATCACGATAATTATAGTCACAGAACGTATCGCCCTTGAACATTGGCTTAGTTAATGGATACATTTTAAACGTTGGGGGTATCTAAATATATATTATTGAAAAGCAATAAGTATATTATTATATTATAAATATATTATTATATTATCTTAATATATATTATTGTATAACAATAAGTTTATAAAACTTTGAGAACTTTATTGATACATTTTTGATTCGCATAAATTGCTAATTAGAATATGTAGCCGGGCTAGTCAGTTTAGCTAGTACGTGGGGGTTAGATCGAAACAACTTAGGAGGCAGCAAGAAGATGTTTATTAATTAAAGTATACAGTAAATACAGTTACGTTATAAGAGGGGCCCTTAAACTTATACGAAGATCCAGAAAGATCCAGACACGTGGATACAGTTGTATACTTCGTATATTAATCCCTATTTGAAGTGAATATAATACAAATCGAATGTCATTATATTGATATGTCGTGTAACGAAACCATATCGTGTTTCAGAAAATGGTTCAACGCCATCTATCGAAGAAAGAGATAATTTTCTGTTACAAATATAAAAATTTTAATGTGAGGATAATCTATTTATTAGCATATTTGCGTGTATAAATTTACACATGATGCGGCTCGCCAGTTCTCATCGCTTGAACTTGACTTGACACACTGCCGCGTGTTTGAATATTAGATAGGTTTGATATCCATACCAGCTATGAAGTTAGTAAGTAATTAAAACAATGCGCATCATCAAATGCCTTGTCTCTGATATCCTACTAATATTATAATATTATAAATGTAAAAGTTTGTGAAAATGTTTGGATATTTAGATGTTTGTTACTCCAATATGCGTAAACCATTGAACAAGATTACGATGAAAATTGACACATAGATAGAACATTTCCTGGATGATGCATAGAATACTTTTATCCCTGTAAGATATTCCCTTGGAATAATAGTTAAACTTTGGGTTAGTAATTAATATGATTATACGCACTTATGAAATATGATGCAATTAAATTTATAGATAAAGTAAGCGTAAGTATTGATTCATTTCTTGGAGGCACATTTCTCATTTTTTTGTAGGCTACGGTCTGGACGTATCCCGCCCATTCCCTTCGAGACGACGTAAGACCAGCGTGACCTTCTCATTGCTATTGAGTCGACCTCTGATACCGATTTCTTGACATTCGTGGGCGGCCTGGAAGTATAAACCGGTTACTGGCACCGAAACCTTGACTGCTCGTCTGCAGCGTCAGGACGACACCGATCATTGTTACGAGTTTACGACGCTGCTCTGCCTAAGCCGCATAGACCTCGAGCGTAGGCTGCGCCGTGTCCTCAAATCAAATCTGCTATTGTGACTTAACTATAATAGTTAGATATATTCTCTGACAGAATTTTTGTAGCAACTAACAGGATCTATAAATTTGTAGTAAATTACTTTGTTCTATCATCAATACGTTTGAAGGTCATTCCTATAAAACTTTACGGTTTTATATATTAGGTTAAAATATTGCAATTTTGTTAATAATCTCTAACTTTCTTGAAATGAAATTATATCCGATATTACTTTCGGATAACTTTTATTTCTTATTGGTGAAAAATGGTAAAAATCGATCGGATAGTTTTGGAGCCTATTCATAACAAACAAAAATATTTTTCTTTATAATATTACATATACTATAGCAAGTGGATGAATTTGTATATCTTGGATGTGGATTTAGCCGAGATGGAAGGTACACCACTGATATAGAGCGAAGAGTGAATGCGGGAAATAGAGTGACGGAGCGTTGGGGCAACTTCTCGGCAGCCACCACCTCAGCCAGAAGGCACGTGTAGCAATACATAACGCAGTGCTTGTCCCAACATTACAGTATGGAAGCGAGAGTTGGGTATGCAGAAAAGAGTATGAAAGTAAAATTAATGCGGTCGAAATGCGATCTCTGCGGCAAATCTGTGGAGTTAGGCTGACCGACCGCATTCGTAACGACGACGTAAGAGAGCGAGTAGGTATGAAAGAGAGTATTGGTGTAAAGATGCGAAAGGGAATGCTGCGATGGTTCGGACATGTGGAAAGAATGCCGAACGAACGTCTGGTTAAGAAGATATACAATGCGAAAGTGGAAGGATGTAGGTACCGAGTGAGACCGAGACTAACCTACCTAGACCAGATCGGTCATGTACTGAAGGAAGGTGGAGTCAAGAGTCTCCCAAACCGGCGAGCGTGTATGAAGAGAATTATGAATGTTGAGGAAGCGAGTGAAGTATGCAAAGATAGAGTTCTCTGGCACTCTGTTCTCTCTGCCTAACCTGCAAGGGATATGGCGTGATGATATGTATGTATGTATGTATAATATTACAGTAATAGTAATAATCTATACTTACTAGATTATCACAAAATTCACTTTCAATTTTTTTATTAATTATTAAAACAAAATAATGAAGAAATAACTGTGATTTATTATTTATTTTCAAACATCATTCTTAAATAATACAAACAGAGAAATTTTATAAAAAATCATCAATGAAGGGAACATTTTTCGCTAATTATCCGAGTGGATTTGTTTTCAAACTGTATTCAATATAATTTATTTCCACTCCTTTGATTGTTGATTCAATTATTATAAAATCCATTTTTAGTAATCCTTTTTTATATATCCTTTTTGAAATTAACATTAGCGTAATGTGAACCAATTGTATTAACATTACAATCTTTTCTTTCGATACTACCTTTGAGGTTCTTTTTAGTATAGTTATGCAGATAAAATGTCCCAAATAAATATATAAATAAAAAACCATTTGAAAACAGAGCTGCGTTGAGAACGTAGGATGGCTTACATTCAGAATAAAGAGTTCCTGCTACAAAATATGCCATGACTAGAACGAATTGAACCTGAAAGTAGAAAAAAAAAGATATAGGTACTATTTCATATCAACTTAGTTCATATTATACTACATATTGCTGCTGATTTGTCGTATAAGATGACTAAGAGCTTTATATAGACTTAGGCCAACTCCACCTAATGCCATCTAGTCAATAGTAATATTCACAAGAAGGATTAAAGTCCAGCTGCAGCTGGTCATAAAACAAAAGTTATTGGCAATGCCAATAGCTTTTGCAATATATACAATGGAAGAAGAATAAACAGATAGGCGAGATTTCTAGTGGCAAATAGATATATTACTTAGGCTAAACTTAGCCTAAATAACATCAGCTGTGCTCGACTAGAAGAGGCTTCTGCCGAGTAGTACCTAGGTGGTTTATGAGTTGAGAAAAAGTAGAAGTATAAACTAGTAAAGAGTTCGGCTTAGTATTAAATATGAGTTAAAGATTTTTTATTGCTTATAATGATAAACGAGCAAGCAGCAATACTGATGAAGTGTATCACTGCCACTCATGGTCGTTTGTAATACCAGGGATACCACTAGGCCACTGCCTACCAACCAAAATCCACCCAGAAATTTAGGCTTCTAGTTGTCTCGCTTATCGAACGAAGCGCAACAATACATTCCCACGGATCAGACGTCAATTTTCTACGAGAGTGTGGTACTACCCTGGACGGATTGAACCGCGGTTGTAGACAGAAAACTGTCAATAGTGTGGGCTTACCATTACAAGTTTGATTTATTAAGTCTTGTCATAGTTCTATTTTTCGGTTCACATTTGAATTTTATAAAATGTCTAACTTTTTTTTTTTTTTTTATAAAACCCGATTACTATGTCTAACTTTTTTCAAATGCTAAATCATTAAAAAATAATACCTGTATAAATTATAGTGCCCAATATCAGTACTTAAATTTTAGGTAACACTTAAGGTAATTAAAACATTATTTCAATGACATCTTCATCAATTATTAATTAATTATTAATGTTGCGTCACATAGATTCAGTCTTAGGTTTTACCTTCAATTTAGATGTTATTAACAAAACGGGCGCGAGTCTAATTTAAAAATATAGATTTTTTTTTATAATTAAACGTCACACTGCATTAAAGAACTAATCTTCGTATTGCAAAAGTGTTTGCAAATGTATAATTAACATCACTCAGATTCAGTATAACAATTTGTGGCTCGCACAAAGCATTGTCTTGCGTGGGAATCGAACATCGAACAGTATTTTAACCACTAGGTTATCTGTATAGTCAATTTAATTAAACTTACCAGTTGTAGGCTAGTTATATATTTTTTCCACCATAAATATTTTGATAAATGCGGGAAAGACGAGAGCCCATAATAAGAATACATTATCACGTGTATAAAAGCATTCACTGCTGCCAAGAATATTAAGTGGATGTTAGGTTCATATTTCAATGCTGTCCAAGTCACAATAATCATCAAAGTATGATGGTAGATGTGTAGAAAACTGATCTGTCGGTCCTTCTTTCTGAATACGAAGAAAGCAGTATCTAGAAGTTCTGTTACTTTAGCTAGCAGATAGTTGTGCATTAATTTTGTGATCTGAAATAATTGTAGTAATGAAATTATTACAATAATTAATACAAAATTTTACGCGATAATCACAATAAAAAAGAACTATTTTTACGGATTTTATTACGTATGTAAACGTTTTTTATTTGCCCAACATTTCAAATATCTATAAAAACTTGATTACGAGCGAAAAATGATTGTCACACATGAGATTTGATGGGATCATTTTTCACTCGTAATCAAGTTATTATAAAACAATCAATGTTAAATTTCAGTAATTTGAATTTCGAATATCCTTTAACATTCATAGTCATACTTATTTTTTTGTACTAGCAATTTATTTGTAATAAAAATTAATAGAGGAATTAAAAATTTAATATTTAATAGTATTGTGAACAGAAAAAAAGCCTATTTATATATATATATATATATATATATATATATATATATATATATATATATATATATATATATATATATATATATATATATATATATATATATATATATATATATATATAAAGTATATTACAATAGTCGTTTAAATTCATCGTTATTAAACGATGAATTGCATGATCGAAAGTGTTACTATAGTTAACCTTATTATTACCTAAATATGCATGCTAAAAATGTTCCAAACTTCGAAAAGGTACACTACAAATACAAACACGAAAAAATGTATAAAATTTGATTTATGTGTTATATTTTATGAAATAATTGAATATATTTATAAAACCCGATTACGAAGCGAAAAATGATATCACAAGTGGGATTTGAGCCCGCGCCTATTGGGATTCCGGCCCAATCGTGCTGCCACTACACCACCGTGACTTATTGTAGGACATGCAAATTTCGCTTCGTATCATATTATATGATACATGATACGAATATATATAATATGATACGAAGCGAAATTTACATGTCCTACCATAAGTCACGGTGGTGTAGTGGCAGCACGATTGGGCCGGAAACCGAATAGGCGCGGGTTCGAATCCCGCTTGTGACATCATTTTTCGCTTCGTAATCGGGGTTTATAAATAATTACATACATACATACATACATATCATCACGCCATATCCCTTGCAGGGTAGGCAGAGAGAACAGAAAAAAATTAAGCATATTAAATGCTAAATTTCAGTAATTTAATTGAATATATTTAAAAATATATATTTATATTTACTATACAGACGTTCACGTTTCTGAAACCACCAGTCAGCCACAAATATATAGAAATGGACTCACATTTTTTCGGCTTTGCTCAGTATCCATTCCACAAGTTTTAGGTACGAGACCATGATGCGCAAGTATACTTGTACTCTGAAATTGTTTTACAAACATCATCAGATTTATTTAATATAGTTATATGAGCTTATTAGGATTATAAAAGTGAATTGAATTCAATTTTGAAACGTTTGTTTTTTTTCGATTCAGCGAATTTTATTATGTAACTTTAGTAAAATTTAGGTAATGAATAATTGGATTCCACTGTCAAGATGGCGACGTGATTTTTGCTAGCTTACACGTCAGGGTTCTTTGAATAAAAATTCACGTACAAGTACTTTCTACAGCCCATATGTAAATATTCTGTCTCAGTATTATTTGTATTAGTTAATTGGATGTTTGCAAAGTCCTCTACAACTTAATTTTTTTAGGAGGAAAGTACATTATACAACCCACATAGAATCGTTCTGTATTTGGATATTATTTGTATCGGTGTTTGTAAAGTCCTTTATGACAGCGATTTACTTTTATAGTAGTCTTTCAAAAATAATTTAATGATAACATTTTAAAGCTGACCAAAGATTTTTTTTACAATTTGGCATTTAAAAGGTATAATTATCATAAAAACTTAAGTAATAATCAAAATGAAAGCTAAAAGTTATTCTGCCCTTGGGGACGTTTATATCCTACATTAAAAGTTTATAGGCTGATGGATGGATGGAGGGATAAGTATTAATTAACAAAATTTATAATTTAATACAATTACTTACCGCGTACACTAAATAAATTGAAATGAATACTTGAAAAATATTATAAGTTGTAATGATATTCTTCAATTGATAAGGTTTTTTATCCTTCATATAGTTAGGTCCAACTTTTAATATAACCATGAGATATATGGCTAATAAAAGTGCAGGAGACATTGGAGTACTCATTAAGAGCCAGGAATTAACGGATTCCACTGAAAAAAAAAGCAATATAAAAATTCATTTGAGAGTGAAAAATGATTACCACACGTGGGATTTAAAGCTTATTGGGGATCAATTTCAAGCACTTAACTAATTAGGCTAATGTGAGTATTTATGATACCCCATATCTAACCCGTGGGTGATCGTACGAGACGACTAAGGGATATAAAACGCAAATAACATCTATGCAAGAGAAGGAAAACCCGAAACAAAACCCTATACCAACATGTCTGACCAGCGCGGTATAGTAGGTTAATTTCCCTCCAATTACGGAGGAGGCCCGAGCCCAATAGTGGGACATTTATGAGCTGTGATGATGATGATGATGATGAGTATTTATGATAACCAAATTATGACTCCGATTATCACCTTTCGAATCTATGTATGTTTCGTATACAAAATTCACTTAAAACCTTGCACAATTACTTGTAGAACAAATGAACAATATATAGTATTCAAACTCATAACACCAAGTACTAGCAGTACTCATTATTTAAACTCTTATACTGTCTGTGCATTTATAGTGCCTTAAATATCAAATGCATAATAATATTATACGATATTCCATGCCAGCAGATATAATAGATTTGTTAAATCTTTTTCTATTGGTTTGGTGGTAAACGAAGAAGCAGCATACCTGATGGTAAGTGTTACTGCCGCCCATTGATAATTGCAATACTAGAGGCACGACTAGGCCGCTGTGAAAACCTCAAACTCATTCAGAAAGTTGAGCAACCGACTCTTTCTCTCACAAAACGAGGCAGCTTAGGTCCACTGCTCAGACGTCAATTGTTTGCGAAATTGTGGTACTACCTCGCACGGACCGGCTCGCGGCTGTAACCAAGCTATGAACAGTGTGGACCTACCACTATGGAGTCTTCTTTTGTTCTTTGGAAAGACTTATACTTAATAATAGTCGAAGATTATAATAAATTGGCTACACAGATGACGGTTGCATCTAAATAGCAACGTCATATGCTGTCGTTTTAATTGATTTGATCGGTTTTAGTTTGTACTTCAGGATACATTTCTATCACGCGGCGTTAAATATCATGAAATTATAGAATCTTCAAAGTACCAACGATTTCAAGGAATTGAAACCCATGGTCAGTTTAAATGGCGATGGAGAGGCAATGTGGCAGACTCGCCTTATATGTAATATATGCTGTATATAAAATGAAATATAATATTTTAATGAACTTTTTTATTTACAATGCGAAAGTGGAAGGATGTAGGTACCGGGGGATACCGAGACTAACTTACCTAGACCAGATTGGTCACGTACTGAAGGAAGGTGAAGTCTAGAGTCTCCCGAAACTGGTGAGCGTGTATGAAGAGAATTATGAATGTTGAGGAAGCGAGTGAAGTATGCAAGGATAGAATTCTCTGGCACTCTCTGCCTACCCTGCAAGGGATATGGCGTGATGATATGTATGTATGTATGTTAATGAACTTACTGTTTATTTAGAAACACTTACTTTTAGAAATTGATATTTTAAATATTTGAAAATAAATTAAATCATAATATTAAAATTATATAATATTATTTTTATAAATTAAGAATGTTGTCCGTATTTCTCCAGTTGACAGTGTTAACTAAAACCTTAGCGAAATGTGAGATTGTTTTTATAGTATCTATGTATTTAATTATCTTCATGTTTGAAGCGTGAATACAAAAAAAAAATATAATGTATCTATAATAGTTTTGTGTTTTTATCTTCATATCTATAAGACATTTTTTTTGTATGTAGTTTCGCAAATAATCATTATAAGATTGCAGAACCAATGTGAAAATTGCAATGCAAAATTGCATGTTTATGTTTAATACAGAAAAATCTGATTTTTAGTTCCACTTGATGTTAGATTGTAATTTAGTTAAATGTAGTAAGCCACGATATTATTACGTAACGCTGGAAAATGACAATCATAATTTGATGTTATAAGGTGACTAATTTGAATCTAAAGGGTGGGTTGCGATTTTAACCGGTACGTATATGGGTAGATATTTATGTTAATTTATTCTGTGATAATTTCAAAATTAATTATCATAATTTTTAAAATATATGGCGTCTACTATATGACATAAAACTTGAATTTCAAAAGATTTTAAACAGCGTCATATTGAGTATAAAAATAGACACATACAGCAACCGAGCAATAAATATTGCACATCGGGCCTTGGGCAGAGATAATCGACTAATTTTGGTATCGTTGAGCGTTGTCCTTTTCACATACTACATGTGTGAAATTTCACGGAGAGCTTACTGTTTGGTATCTATAAGAAGCTATAAAAATAATCTATTAGTAAATAAAATACACCTATTTCTATACTTTTTTCTAAATTATTGTAGTTTTTACAACTCTATATTGATGATAGAAATCATAAACGTAGTAACTCATAAAATAAAAATGTAAATAAAATAAATCAAATTAAATTTCTAATCTAAAGTCCGCGTTTGTATTTGACTTTTGAATTCCCGACTTTTCGAATACTTTATAGCGTACATAGTCATGGAAAGACTAAGGTGCTTATGCATCCAACTATTAGGCTCGGAGCTCTTAGAATATGGTAGAGATTATGGAATATAAGGGATCGATATTAGGATTAGGGAATATGGTAGGGATTGACCCACTTATACCATGCTGTTTAGTCAGTTTTATCACAAATTTTCTTTCTCTTTCATAGATGTTATGCGTATCACATCGCTTAGTCGTCTTTTAGCATCCTAAAATAATATTATGAATTGTATTCTTATTCCATCACCAAAAGGTCAGAAATCTAATATAAACGTGATAAAATTCGTAAACATAATTTTATTTCATATGTGTAATACTCGCGTAAACATCAGAAGTCATTAGAAAATCGTAAATTAATTATATGTTTTTTTTTAATAACAAAATAACAATATTTTACCACCATTAATTAAAAGTTGTATAATTTACTAAATAGACGTGACAGTATATATGGTAATTATAATTAAAAAATCAGCCAAGTGCGATTTGAACTCGCGCACGAAGGGTTCCGTAAAACTAAAAAAAAATATGTGATGTAACTAAAAATTTAAGGTTTTCGGAATTTTTCCTTTATATATGCTATAAATTGTTACTTCGTACGAAATTTCAAGATTCTAGGTCGACTGGAAGTACCCTTTAGGTTTTGATTCCCTTGCGAGTAGTTGCGTGTTTGAAAATATGCGGCTTAAATTGCTGTTTCTTTTGATTGCGTTGATATAGAAGTTTGATTTTATTACAGCTTAAAGGTCTTATAGATCTGAGTATTTGATATGAATTTCAATTTAATACCTCTACGCGTTCATGAGGAAAAGGGTAATAAGTTTAAAATTATTAAAAATATTTTTATTATATGATGTAATTAAAAATATACGGTTTTCGCAATTTTTCCTTTATCTGTGCTATAAGACGTTTCTTCGTACCAAATTTCAAGATTCTGAGTTCACAGGAAGTACCCTGTAGGTTTTGATTCCCTTTTTTTTTTTATTTTTTTTTTTTTTGGTGGACTATGGATTAGTCTCGCCCCGCCAAATCGGTCCGGGGTGACGGAGAAGGCGGCGCGTGACCCCATAGACCCACCGTAAAAACTCCTCTCTCTTCGCCGTGCGAGCGGGTCACCGGGACCCGATTTTTAACTTCGGTGGCCCGCCCGGCGGTTCACCCTCGCGGGTTCCTCTCGTCGACGCCCCGACAGATTTCGCCGGTGACCGGACAATTCCCCGGTCCGATCACCCGAAGCCTCGGTTAGGGCGGCATCAGGCGCAGGTATTCGCGCCTGCGCCGCCCCGGCCGCTGGCGGCGGCCCGGGGCGCGGGAATCCTCCCTTGCCCGTTCCGCCGCTTCCTTCTGCGAGATGACAGCCTCGCAGAAGGCGGCGACCGCGTCCCAGTTCCTGATGCTGTCGACCATCGCCCTCGCGACGGCCGGCAGCGTCAGGTCGGCACCGATGACAGCGACGAGGTCACGGCGCTGCCGCTCCCATCCCGGACACACCTCCAGCGTGTGTTGCGCCGTGTCCTCGTCACTCCTGCAGTGGTGGCAGGCCGGAGTCCACTCCCTATACACGACCCTGTGCAGGTACAACCCGAAACACCCGTGCCCCGTCAATACCTGCACCAGCCGAAAGGTGAGGACTCCGTGCCGCCGCTCCATCCACTCTATCAATACGGGCCGGAGGGCCTCAACGGTCTCCCCACCGTGCCTAAGCCTCTCCAGCCGCGTAGCCCAACGGGCGATGACGTCTCGGCGGGCATCCACGCGCCAGGTGGCTATCTCGCTCAACGATGGGGAGCCACCTTCCTCGCGCGCTGTGATAACCCGCCGGTAGAGGTCGGAGAGCATCTCCGCCTCCAGGTTCCACGGGGGTGTCCCGGCCAACAGGCACGCCGCCTCTGTCGACACCGTGCGGTACCCGCGAATGGCTCTGACCGCCATGCCTCTCTGTGGCCTCCACAGAACCGCCCTGAGCTGGGCGTTCAGAGCCCTCGCCCACACGGGTGCGCCGTACATGGCCATCGAGCGGATGACCCCCGCATACAGCCGTCGGCCCTCGAAACTGGGTCCGCCCACGTTCGGCATGAGTCGAGAAAGGGCGGACGCCGCGCCGACAAGCCGGGGAGCAATCTGTCGGAAATGCTCCCGGAACCACCATCGCCCGTCGAGCACCAGACCCAAGTACCTCATATGGGCCTGGATGCTGATGTGGATGGAGTTTACCACTATCGAGGCGCCGATGGGCAGCCTCACACGGGGCCCATGGAAAAGTAGGGCCTCCGTCTTGTTTAGGGCCACCCTGAGCCACAGCGCCTCGATCCGCCTGATCATCTCCTCGGTGCCGAGAGTGGCCAGGCTCGCCGCCTCTTCGAGTGTCCTGCCCCGGGCTGTGACGAGCATGTCGTCAGCGTAGCACACCAAGCTCAGCCCGGGGGGGAGACTCCCTCTCAACGCCCAGTCGTACCCGATGTCCCACAGAGTCGGCCCCAGAACCGACCCCTGTGGAACGCCGCACGACATGGGCGTCCGCACAATGTCCCCTGCGGGACCCGCGCAGTGGATACTGCGGCCCTCCAAATAGTCTGCCACCAGCCGCCTGAGGTACAGGGGCACTCCATGGAACCGGAGCGCCTCCCTGATGCAGCCGAATGGCAGACTATTGAATGCGTTGGCGATGTCCAACGACACCGCCAACAGCACTCCCTTCCCGGCGACGGCCTCCGCGGCCGCCTGCCTCAGGCGTAATAGGGCCCCGATGGTCGAACGCCCCCTCCGAAACCCATACTGAACGTCCGACAGTTCGGGCCCCACCTCCTCCAGGTGTCGGACGATGCGGGCAGCGAGCACACGCTCCAGCAGCTTACCCACATCGTCGAGGAGCACGATGGGCCTGTAGGCCGACGGCAAATCCGGGGACCGTCCCGGCTTTGGCAGGAGAACCAACCTCCCTTCCTTCCAGCACTCAGGGAACCGTCCAGACGTCAGACAGGCGTTGAACAGCTGCCTGAGGCGAGGCTCGAAGTGCTCGAGGAGCGACGTCAGCACCCGGACTGGGATTCCGTCCGGGCCGGGGGCCGTGGTGGCGGAACGAATCTTCGCCACGGCTGCCCCCACTTCCGACTCCGTCACGGGCGGAACACTCTCGTCGTCGTCGGCCTCCCGGTCCTGATCTGGCGGAGCCATGACCGGGGGCGTGTGTTCCGACTGCCGTGGAAACAGCTCCTCGACCACCCTACGAAGGAAGTCGGGCTGGAGGGTCTCGGTGAGGGGGGGGGCCCGCGCGCGAAGCTTGTTCAGCGCCGCGCGATATGGGCGACCCCAGGGGTCACGGTCGAGACCGTCCAGCATCTCCTGCCAACTCGCGCCCTTGGCGGCCCGGATGGCCAGCCGAAAGGCAGTCCGCGCACTGCGGTACGCCTCGTACAGCTGGCCCTCCCGCTCGACGTCGCGGTGACGCCGCCGGCTGCGGGTGTAGGACCTTCGGGCACTGATACACGCCGCACGAAGGTCCGCCAGTCTTGGGGACCACCAGTAGACCCCCTGCCTCGGAGGTGGACGCCGCCGCACTCTGGGCATGGCCGCATCGCAGATCTGCGTTAACGCACTGCGAATGCGGACAGCCTCAGCGTCCACTCCGTCCGCTGGGGGTGGTGAGGACAGCCACGTGCTGACAATGGCCGCCTCCGCCAGTAGATCCCTGTCAAGACGACCCACAGCCCACCGCGGAAACGCGGGAGCTCCGTCCGCCCTGTGACCCCTACCGGGTTCCCGGGGGGAGACCTCCATCCGGATGTACCGGTGGTCCGACAGGGTCTCCGCCTCCTCCAGGACACTCCAGTTCCTCACCCGTGGCGCGACAGCGGGGCTAGCGAACGACAAGTCCACTATCGACCCGCCCTGCCGCCGCACGCACGTGTTCACCGAGCCTCTGTTCAGAACACAGAGGCCCAGTGAAGCCACCCACTCATTGACCGCCCGCCCGCGGTCGTCCGTCGTAGGGGACCCCCACGCCGTGGATTTGGCGTTAAAGTCCCCCAGAACCAGGACGAGGCCCGGTGCCAGTCGCCGTATCGAGGCCTCCAAGGTGGTGAGTGAGGCCCCGAAATCGTCCATCCTCCTAGTGGGGGAGAGGTATACGCTGTAGAGTGTGACCCCTCCCCACTCCGCCGCGACAAATTCCTCGCCCCTATCCAAAAGGGACAAGGACGGGAAGTGCCGCTGCGTTGAGATGACGATTGCCGCAGTACCGTTTCGACTGACCACCCAATTGGGGCGATCAGGCACGGCGTACGGTTCCGCGACTACGGCTGCACCAATCGACCACTCCGCCATGGATTGCAGGAGGAGATCCTGCGCTCCGGCGGAGTGGTTGGTGTTGGCCTGCAGGAGGAGGTGCATGGATGGTGTACCCATTATCGGGTTGTATCCATGACCTCCTCGCCAGCGGGCGATCGGACCGCGCTAGGAGCGGGAGCGGCCGTGGTCGAGGTTTTGATTCCCTTGCGAGTGTCGAAAATTTGCGGAAACTTGCAGCATAAGCGCCTGTATCCTTTGATTGCATTGGCTTAGAACTTTAATTTTTTTACAGCTTTAAGGGACAGTAAGTAGATTTGAGTATTTGATATAAATTTCAGCTTGATATTTCCACGCGTTCCTGAGAAAATGGATCTTGACAGACAGACAGACGGATAGACGGACAGATGGACGGACGGACAGACGGACGGACGGTCAACAAAGTGATCCTATAAGGGTTCCGTTTTTTTTCATTTTGAGGTACGGAACCCTAAAAAGACTATTATATATTTTTGCGCTGTTTTATTGCTTTTAATTACTGAAACAGATAGGTATTTTACTGCCAGATTGTGAACTGTTATAACTTTGTACTTTTAGTTACTGAAACAGATAGGTATTTTACTACCAGATTGTGAACTTTTATAACTTTGTACTTTTAGTTACTGAAACAGATAAGTATTATACTACCAGATTGTGAACTTTTATAACTTTGTACTTTGGAGTTACTGAAACAGATAGGTATTTTACTACCAGATTGTGAACTGTTATAACTTTGTACTTTTAGTTACTGAAACAGATAGGTATTTTACTACCAGATTGTGAACTTTTATAACTTTGTACTTTTAGTTACTGAAACAGATAAGTATTTTACTACCAGATTGTGAACTTTTATAACTTTGTACTTTGGAGTTACTGAAACAGATAGGTATTTTACTACCAGATTGTGAACTTTTATAACTTTGTTCTTTTAGTTACTGAAACAGATAAGTATTTTACTACCAGATTGTGAATTTTTATAACTTTGTAGTTTGAGTTACTGAAACAGATAGGTATTTTACTACCAGATTGTGAACTGTTATAACTTTGTACTTTTGTTTATACTTTTATTGGCAGGCCTATCTGGACACACTCCATCCATTTCGCCCGGGGTGTCAGAAGGGCGGCGTGCGGTCCCATTACGCATTGTTCCCTCCCCACTGCCATTGGACCGACCACTAGTACCCTCTCATTTGTTACCGGCCCAGCGGGTTATATATAACTTAGGCTACTTTTTTATCAGAAAAACGATCTAAGCTTTTGCGCAAAAAATAAATATACATGAAATTGTCAACAACATTTATTGAAAAACCAATCCATCATTTTTAATATGTTATGTTTTAACGCTAAAATACTGAGAACTCATTTAATATTATAATGACTTCTAACGTTTACGCGATTAATGAAGGAAGTTAGATAAATAAAGTTCCTTCCTTATCTCTCAGGCTAACGCCCTTTGAAGCGAGAAGAGTATGAAAGTAAAATTAATGCGGTCGAAATGCGTTCTCTACGGAAAATCTGTGGAGTTAGGCTGATCGATCGCATTCGTAAAGACGACGTAAGAGAGCGAGTAGGTATGAAAGAGGGTATCGGTGTA
The DNA here is from genome assembly GCA_905163515.2 of Lymantria monacha. Lineage (NCBI taxonomy): Eukaryota > Metazoa > Arthropoda > Insecta > Lepidoptera > Erebidae > Lymantria > Lymantria monacha. Next base: position 4,506,925 of record LR991088.1, on the reverse strand, counting down.
AAGATGCGAAAGGGAATGCTCCGATGGGTCGGACATATGGAAAGAATGCCAAACGAACGTCTGGTTAAGAAGATATACAATGCGAAAGTGGAAGGATGTAGGTACCGGGGGAGACCGAGACTAACCTTCCTAGACCAGATCGGTCATGTACTGAAGGAAGGTGGAGTCAAGAGTCTCCGAAACCGGCGAGCGTGTATGAAAAGAATTATGAATGTTGAGGAAGCGAGTCGAGTGAAGTATGCAAGGATAGAGTTCTCTAGCACTCTGTTCTCTCTGCCTACCCTGCAAGGGATATGGCGTGATGATATGTATGTATGTATCAAGTGCAATCTGAAATGATTAATAAAGATCGTAATCTGTTACACCTCACCACCTCCCTGTAGAAAGTATACTTTCTAGAGGGAGGTGAGACCCTCTGTTTTCCTTTAGGTATTTTTAAAAAAAATCACTGGTTTTATTTTTTATTTTTTCATTAAAAACATTTATCACCAAAAAAAAATTATAAAAGAAACGGCTTTATAGAGTATTTCAACTTTTATTAGTTTAATAAAATGTACAATGTTTTGTACTATTGCTAATCGTATTAAGATAAAAATAAAACTAAGCAAATTGAAAACAAACATTAATAAACTTATAATATCCATTTTACACATTACAATTCTTAAAGAAATCCATCTGGAATACTTTCTTAAAATAATTGTCCTTATTTAGACAACTCATTTCATCATTGTCATTAATGATGCCCCGCTACTGACAATAGGGGAAACCGCTTTTTGTCAAATTAAAATTTAAATAAATTTTACCCTCAAAACATAACTGTGGGCTCAAAAATTGTGTGGTAATGTTATAATAAAAATTATGTGGGCGAAAGAAAATAGTAACAGATAACATAAAGATACTTTTTGTGTCTGTCTGTATGCACACGCAAATCTCCCAAACAAACGATTTTTTCGTGAGTTAATAATTATTTTCACAGATATCATTTAGACAATAATGAAATAAGTTTATAAAAAAATTAACTTTCTCATACATACTAACATCATTTCTTAACAATAACTACCCTTTTTATTCAATTTAATATGGTCCCGCACTACTTCAGCAAAGACAAAATTTAAAATATATAATAAATGCAGCTTAAAAATATATATAACTGTATAATAAGCAAGTATGGCCGGACTGAGAGATATGTTACTTATATAACCACGATTCCTTAAGGGGAAATAACATTAAGTTAAACAATATGCTAGTTCTGTACAGCATTACATAAATTTTCTCATAATATGAGAACAAAAGATTATATTCCTATCATTGTATACATACATAACTCAATAACGTAGAGATTGTTATGTATATTTGAAAATAACAAAGGAAACACTAACTGCACGGTATTGTCCGATTTTCTTTTTCATTTAATTAGTACATCATTATGTATATAGAACAAAGGAATTACTTACATTAAAATGGATTCCATTGATTCTACCAGTAAAGGTGTAAGAAAACAATTCAATACCATCATGTCCATGGATGTTGTAAAAGCCGACTAAGAAGTAAAATATTCATAAAACATCCATGCAATAGAAGAATAACTTCAGTAAGACTACCGTCATTTCATCAACATGATATATTATCAATTACTTTTTACTGTGGAGGAGACTATAGTCCATCGGAAGGACGTATATGAACTGAGATGATGATGACATGACCGTAGGGTATGATACTCCTAAACAGTAAATTACGTAATGATTTCTAATGTTTACGCGAGTATTACACATTTGAAATAAAACTGTTTTTACGATTTCTATCACGTTTGTATTTGATTTTTAATTTCTCGACATTTCGAACACTTTACAATAATCATGGTCACGAGAGGATTGTGCGTAATGTGTTCGAAACATCGACAATTAAAAATCAAATACACACGCGATAGAATCCGTAAAAATAGTTTTAGTAAGTTACAACTTCCATTGGCAATTACAGGATGGCGGCAATTGTATTCTTACACCGTCGATAAGTTACGATATACCTATCCTTTTTTATCTTTTGCATGTGTAATATGTATATGTGAAAATAAAATAGAAATACAAAGGAAAACATTTTACTTCTGAATATTGTTAATTTAAATAGAATAATTAACATTAGCTGTAAGAACTTTTAACTATAAAAATAAAAGTTACTTGGATTTTATTGAACCTGATACGGTCGTTTTTATTTATAAAATATCTTGTATCAGTAAAATTTATTAACTTATTTTGTCAGTTAAAAAAAACTAATTTAAAAACTTCGATTTGTTCGATAGTTTCGTTAATATTTCTCCGTTTATTAAAGACGGAGAAATATTAACATATTTATAAAATCCGATTACGAAATGAAAAATGATGTCACAAGCGGGAGCTCATTTTTCATTTCGTAATCGGATTTTATAAATAATTAAGCATATTAAATGCTAAATTTCAGTAATTTAAATTAACATATTTTATTAAACGACATGTATTATTAAAGCGATCACAAAAACTAACCACTTTTATACGGTAAGCAATATGCGTTGGTTACAGAGCAAGAATCCTTTTCCATGCATGTTGTAAAATACAATTAGAGACTTATCTACCTAAAACTATTGCTAGAGAAAAAACCGGAGCGGTGACATGTTAAGAATCATCATTTTTTAATTTTCCTCGGGAGTCGTAAAATCCGGCTAAAGGATCACAAGGAGTATGGGTAACAGAAGTCTTTTATAATTCCATCTGCGATCACCAATTAATTTGCTAAGCGTGGGAACAATTCATTATCCACTTTAGTGTATGCCGTAATTGTACTATCCATTTTAGTGGATAATAACAAACCTAACACAACAGGGTACTTTGGCTCACGCAAAAAATGGAAGAGAACACAATTCTGAAATACATCTCCATACTAACCAATTTATAGATAATTTTTTATCTCAGTGTTGAGGCTAGAGCATTGGACATGTGATTCTTGCTCAATGCTAGGACATTAAAGTAAAATAGGAAGAACAACTTGTACTTCTAGACAATAGTTGCTATAAACAAAAACGTGATCTCCTTGCTTCTAATTCTAAAAAATAATCACTGACAGCTCTTATCACATAATTTTGAATAAAATCTATCCTTGAAGAAAATCTTACAATCTAAGTACATTTATTTTCAAAACACTTAGCTACTCTTGAATTAAGGCAATCAAATTCAAACGTACGAAACGTTTCCAAATTATACTAAAATTCGGTATAACCATAAGTGCACGATTATTCTTTATGATATATTTACAGCAGATGCTTAACCTTATAAATCTACATTAATAATTGTGCGGTTGGCAATTAATTGTAAATAAAGCGATACCTCACTGAATTGAATTAATTTTGCAATATGAACTACGATATGCCTATAAACTTTACTTTAAAATCAACTCCAACTATCGATAGCACCATAATGGTCCTTAAACTCGAGAGTCCCCGTGAAGCAAATTCTTAAGCGTACTATTTCTTAATAGGTACCACAAACTCATATTAATAACACCAACATCACATTCATCAGTCTCAATAGAACCGTTAACATGTAGTCTTTAATAATGGAGAATCATTTATTTATTATGCTCTCAGCATTGTATTCAGGACCACCATCTATATTAGCCACACGTCTTGTTAAATGGAAGGCAGTATCTTGATTACAATTATCACCTGCTTTAAAATCATAATTGTGGTGTTCTCCGTTTTGGATACTTTTAAAATCATTTTCGTGCATTCCATTCTCTTTTTGCCGCTTGATTCCATTTTTACAAATACCATTTATGCTACTTGTTAAACCATTACGCGCTTTTTCGTGTTCCTCTTTCAGCATCTTTTCAGCGTTTCTCTTTTTATAGCTCTTAGAATAGAAATTTAAAAAGAGTAGCAGAAATATTGTTATATTAGATGATATGAAGTAAGTGAAACCAGAGGCGTATTGACATCTTGACGAATTGTGCGTCCATGCGCAGTAAGTTAGCATAAGAACAAATTGGATCTGAAATAAAGAAAAAAAAATACTATTATATGATTTTTTGTATCAGGTAATATTTGTGTTAAGTGGGGCTTTTTTTTGGTGGCGGGCTATGGAGTGTTCACACCCTGTTAAATCCATCCGGGGCGGGTGATAGCAGAAGTGGCGCTCGACCCCATAGATCCGTCCTACTTCTACCTCTCTACGCTGGGTGGTAAATATCTGGCGCGAGAGGGGGTCCCCAGTAATGCGATGAGCCCCAAATTTGCTCCTGGCCCTCTAGTTGTAGAGGGTACAGGACACGAAATTTGACGGGCACAGTCTCATTCATTTGAGGGCTGGGCAGGCATATGCCACCGCCGACATATCGTAAACCTGATCCTTGCTTCAAGACATGTCGCGAGGCCTAGTTTCAGGAGCGAGGGTCTTAGTTTAACCGCCTAGACCGCGAGGAAGACAATCTCTATAAAAAATCACCCAGAATCTTAAGTTCTGGCGTGCGGCGAGAGGATGTACGTCTGATGGGGTATTCAGTTCTTAGCACGCTCCAGCCAGGGTACCAGCCGACCCCCTGGTTGGTAAATGTAGGCTTACCTGAGTACAGGGATCTCTGTTCGGGTCGACCGTTAGTTCTCCCCACAGAGCAAATACAAAGAGGAGCTGTTGTAATGAATATTTTCTATGAAACAATGCGTGTCATTTACAGGGGTTTTTTGAGCTATACCTAGTCTTGCCCTAAATACTGTAACAAAGAAAAACTTTTTTCTATTGCAAAAAATATTTATTACTTTTACAGTGTTAGTTTAATACATAAATATAAAACAATTTAAAATATAAAAAGCTTGTTCGAAGTGGTTTCCATTGGCTGCAATACAGTCCTTTAAACGTAGAGGCCAGTTGTCAATAGAAGCACGCACTCTTTCAATGGGAAAATTCTTCACTGCCAATCGTATGGATTGTTTTAGAGACTCCAAATTATCATGGCATTTAGTGCAAACCGTACTCTCTAATCTCTCTAATCCATTGCTTCTTAACATTATCATTGGACGAGTATTCTAAAATATACAAAATTTACAGTTTAATTATAATAGGTTCATTTAAAGTAGTGAAAAAAATATTTTTCTTTGATGAAAAATCCGAATGTTATAATTATATTCTAATTACGACCCTGGAATTTTGAAACTTTTATGGTTCTCCATAGTTAACGACAGCTGGCGTATTGCTTACAAAATAATTAATACATATAAAACTCATATTTTTGTCGAGGTAAAAGTCTTTGCGTATAAATTTTAATACTCATGGTTATTAGTTATTACGATAATCTTAATAGTTTGAACTTCATGTGCTTTTATAGTTCTAGGTCCTATTACGCAAAGTGGTGCCATCTAATGTTGAGTAAAATTATTTTTGAACATGATACCGTCAAAAGATTTTTCTAGAAATTATTTTGATAAATTATGAATAAATATACTTACAAATGAAATGTAATTCTTTCCATAGCATCTGAACGTTTATCGGAGTAGTTTTTACATGATAAAACACAACACTTCATGGTTTTCTTCATAATAACATAAAAATACACCAAAAATATAATTGTATGCACCGTACGAACACCGGCAGCGACGACAGCAGATAGGCCACGCTTACTATTGATGTTAATGCGATGACGTCAAGGCCTACTTGAGAATCACAGTGCACAGTAACTTAGGCCGTCTCCTCTTTATATTTGCTCTGTGGTTCTCCCATACTTGTGGGAATGAAATGTTACAAATACTTTATAACAAAAAGACTCAGTGATTCCCACATTACGGCCTTGCCAAGCCACTGTAAAATTGGTACAAACGATGCCTCGTCTTCAGGACTCGATGCGTCCACCGAGGGCCCGGCACCATCATAGGAGGCCCCAAAGATGAAGAGGCGTGGGAGGCCCCCGAATAGGGGGAAGGCTTCCGGCGCCACAAAGCATCAGGTGGAGCGGGAAGAGCGGCGGGCTCTCAGGGAGGCCGCCGCCACTGCACCTCAAGATGATGGCGGCAGATCTGCTGCAGAGCTGTCAACGGACGAGGGCGACAATTCTGTCAATAGAGCCGTCCAATGACGAGGGTGGCAAATCTGTCGTAGAGATGGACGAAGGCGGCGATGCCGCAGAGCCGTCCGAGGGAGGCAGCATGTCGGCTACTAAAACCGCCACCGGGTCATTACCGCGTTCTGCGGCATCGGCCTTGACGGCGGCTCTGACGGTCAGGGAGGAGACCCTCCCCTCGAAGGTGCGGAAGCTCCCCCTGAGCAAGGGAGGCAGTTCGGGTGCCGACTCTAAGGGGAGTGTTGTGATCATGCTTCCTCCCAAGGTAGCGACCTCTCGCAGGGGGCAAGGGGCCGCAGTGACGGCACGGCTACGCACATTGACGATTGGAAATGTGCGTAGTGGGGTTGAGGCTCACAGGCGAACCGAAAATGAAGCGGTCGCCGCGAGGAAGGTGAGGGTGTTGTCCTACATCCCTCGCATCGAAACGGAGGCAAGACTGCCTCCAGAACCACGGGTTCGGTCGCCTCTCACTACGGATAAGCAGCTGTATGCGGTACCAGCCCCCGCCCCGCTGCCCTGTCACGGTGCCCGTGTGGGGGTCAGCTGCGCCGCGGCCACGGCTGGGTTCAAACCTAAAGGGCCCGCTCCGGCACTAAAAAAAGAGGACGGCACCGGCTCCTGCCAAAGCTGGACTGCAAAAATTAATATTGTAATTTTAAATTAATATTAAATTATATTATCCTACATAGGGTTTTTGCATCCTATGCTGCCACTGTTCTTAACTTGATAAGTTCAAAATATATATATAAACTAGATATACAAAATTATAATCATTAAAATATAAAACAATATAACTATTTTATTAAAAAGGTATAATTTTTATAATTATATATTTACTCTCATTCGCAATATAATTATTACTTACATACAAAATGTTGAACGCATTTTAATTAAACTATTCATATTTGTAAGCTATTTAACCTTCAAAAATAGGTATTCCGTGAGTTTTTGTAAATTCAACTATATAGAAAAAAAAATTGGCCGCAAGTAACAATAAAATTATTTTTATAAAATAAAATACAACAAGATCAAAACGTTTGACTTTGCAAACATATACCTAATTTATCGGACACAATTTTGTGAACATAATTCACACTTATGTAAATTAAGAACAAATCGAGCCCACGTCGTTTGAAATGGAAGTCCAGACTTAAATCAAATTAGTCTTTTGGGTTAATAATTGTAACCGCTCTATAGACTTCAACCTCCAATGTTAAACGAGATTATAGTATTAGAAAGTTGCTTAAATTGCCGTTTAATTTAAGACCTAAAGTCGTAGACATCTTTGGGTTTACAGTTTCCGACTTAGTAACATCGAGATTTTCTTCTTGGAAAACTGAATAACACAAATAATTTCACTCGAAAAATTTTTTTTTTCATTACCTCCTGAATTAAGGAAGTAATGTTTGTATTGCGGGGGACATTACTGTGTGGTAGCGGCTACGAATACTACCAACCCTTACTTTGCTCGTGGATGTCGTAAAAGACGACTGAGAGGCTTATAACGACCTGGGCCGACGCCATCTGATGCTGCCGTTTGGTCAACAATTACATTAAAGGAGGGTTGACGTTTGGCAGGCGGTCGGTTATAAAACTAGTGCCAATAACTTTTACAATATGTTCTATGAAAGAAGAGTACATATTGTATCGACCCCAAGTAGTTGGGATAAGAGTAGGAGAATGATGATGATGAATGATGATGCGGGGGACATTGCAGATATTCAATTCAATTGACACAAATAACACCCAGGCTTAGAACAATTTGTAGATCGCACTAAGTTTTATATTAAAATTAAACTCACGACACTAGCACACTAGTTCGGTATCTTAACCACTACGTTATCTGTGTAGTATTTCGTGATCTTGAATTCGAATTCAAGATCTTATCAAAAAATGCTTATACAGTAGTATAAGCATTTTTTGATAAGTATAAGAATATTTAATCTAGATATATTTTATCCTATCTACTACAAAAATATTAGTAACCCGAATATTAATATGTTTGTATATACGAGTATAACATCGAATGGATTGCTCATGTTGAAAGCACCAGACAGAAATAGCCGATTATAAAACTTAACGAAAACTCAGCATGTCCTGACTTTCTTTCAACGTGGACTAAAATTTACTACGTCAAGTTCATGTAAAACGAAATAAGAGGAGAGTTATAATATTTATTGCCTTCACCATCATCTTGCTCTTGCCCTAATTACTTGGAGTCGAATTTATACTCGTCATTCATTGTACAATACATATTGAAAAAGTTATTGTCAATAGTTCTATAACCGGCCGCTTGCCTCACATCAACCCTGCTTGGAATGTAATTGCTGCCCAGCTGGCCTCAGCTAGAGTTAGGTCTGTTCGATATAAAGCTTTTACTGGTCTTTTAGGACATCAACGAGCAAAGTAACGGCTGGTAGTATTCTTAGCAGCTACCACACATATCATTATATTTATATTTACTTGTATAAGATACATTTTTCGTAAAATACTTACCAATTGCAGCTTAGTAACATATTTTTTCCACCACAAATACTTCTGGAACCTTGGTCCTAATCCAGACAGGAGGTAATAAGAGTACATAACAATATGGACGATAGAATTCAAAAGTGCGAGGACTGCTCCCTCACCGCCTGCTGCAAATTTGAGGTAGCTCCAGGAATATAGTGCCATGATCACGTGGTGGTATACATGAAGAAAAGTCACCTGGAATTATAAGTTATTATTCAAATAAGATTTACGGACTTTTATAGAAATATTAAACTTTGTTCAAGGCCATAAAAATAAACCATTTGCTTTCGGTGTGAACCCATAGTAAGTAAGATAAGAATGTGGGTGTCGTACAAGACAACTACGGAATCATCATGATCTCATGTCATATATTTTCTACTGTTGGGCTCGAGCATTTTTCATAATAGGAGGGTAATCGACCATTTTTTTTTTTTTTGCGGTGGGCCATGGACGTCGCACCCCGCAAAGTCGATCCGGGGTGACGGAAGAGGCGGCGCGCAACCCCATTGACCCACCCTGCAAGCACCTCTTCTTCGCCGTGCGAGCGGGCCACCGGTACCCGATTTTTGTCTTCGGTGGCCAGGGTAATCGACCATAGTTATATCACACCGATCAGACGGTTTGATATGGGGTTTTATGTTTAGTTTTCCTTCTATTGTATAGAGTTTATATGCATATTATATCACTTAGTTGTCCTTTGCGATACCCACCGGCAGGGTAGGGAGTGGTGAATTGTATTATTATTCTGTCAACATACGGACGTATGGCTAACACATCTGAATAGCGTGGTGTGGTAGGTGGTTTTCACAGTGGAGGAGGCTGGAGCCCAATAGTTGGACGTATATGGGCTAAAATGATATGTTATTGAGGGTACAGACTAGAGTCTGTGGACAGTAAAGGAGAAATTGGAACTATTGATAGCATCGGAGAGAGAGTTGATAGTCCAAAGAAAATACAATACATCATATTCTTAGCCTGTTACTACACTGGATATCCACACCACCGATTTAAATCATCATTTCAGCTCATAAATCAGTATCATTGCCAGAATCTTGGTGTGTCTACAAAGGAAGGAAAATTGATCTACCGTACCACGCTGGTCAGAGTTCTCCTTCTCTCGCAGTGATGTTATCTGCTCGAGGTTGTTAGTCGTATTTTAGAATCATCCGCAGAAAAATAAGGAGTGGTGGTAATTGTACCCGTACCCGTTACATGTGGGATGACCGGAGGAACTTGTGACTATCAATTTCTTTAGTTTTCTCACCTGTTTATTTTTCTTTCTGAGAACGAAGAAAACTGTATCAAGGAGTTCAGTAAACTTAGCGAAAAAGTACCACCAACCCAGGTCCAATAGCTGTAAAAGAAGTTTTAAATTTTATTAAGTATCCTGTTATATAAAAACAGTGATAGTGGCTTTTTTTGTTGTCCAGCAACCCTTTCGTTGCAAATATGCTCCTCCTATAATTGTATAAAAATATCTATAAATATATTCAATACTAGCAACCCACCCTCGCTTCGCTTCGGTTGCGTCAGTTCAGTTATTAATTCTCTTTTTAATTCGACAGAAACAGTTTGTATTTGATTAGGTAATAGGTTATATTAATATTTTATTTATTGTGTACAGACTTCTCTCCACTAGAACTTCTCTCCACTCTGTCCCATACCAAGCAATTTAGGCAGTTGGCTTATAAAAATAATATTCAAGTTCTTTCTGAACCCACATGCTGTGTGGTAGCGGCTACGAATACTACCAACCCTTACGATGCTCGTGGATGTCGTAAAAGGTGACTAAGAGCCTTATAGCGACGACGACGACCTGGACCAACTCCATTAACAATTACATTCTTGAGGAGGGTTGACGTCTGACTGGTGGCCAGTCATAAAACTATTGCCAATAACTTTTACGATATGTACTATGAAAGAAGAATACATATTGTATCGATCCCAAGTAATTGGGATAAGAGTAGGAGAATGATAATCTGAACCCACTTCACATTCAATAAATGCGTACATAAGGAAGTTACTTATCGCCTGTAGTCGTCTGTTATGATACTAATGGGAAGAAATGTATTTGGGGATTTAGTTATTAAAGAACGTCCTTTTTTGCGGTGGGCTATGGACGTTATCGCGCCCCGCCAAATCAGTCCGGGGCGACGAAAGAGGCGGCGCGCAACCCCATAGACCCACCCTGCAAACACCTCTCTCCGCCGTGCAAGCTGGCCACCGGTACCTGATCTTTGTCTTCAGTATCTTAAAGATCAACGCCTGAATATGTTGATATTAGGAAATTACTAATATTAACTAAGCTTATGCTTCACTTTTATACCTGATTGACAGTAACAAGTTTCAATATCTAATATTTAAAAAGTGCCCAGGACTATACACGTATAATACTTCACTGCACAGATGGATTAGTGGTTAAGATTGTGGTTAATCGATCGAGACTGTCTTTCCATGCCAATGCCGTGGGTTTGATTAACGATTAACGCAGGACAATACTTTGTGCGATCCAGAAAGTGTTGTTCCGAGTGTAGGTGAAATTTGTGTGCGTTAATTATATGTTTGTAAAGTCCCAAGGATAATTTCCTTATTGCTTAGTGTAAATAAAAATAAAAAAATATATAATTTGTACAAAAAACTTACCAAAGGATTTTGTGTATTAGATGCATATCTACATCCGGCATAGATAATCCCATCTCCGAATAGATTTAATCTAAACACCTGAAAACATATATTTTATACGGTTATATAATTTAAAACAGAACATTGTACTTCGCTGTATTTAATGCACTCTTGTCCAAAAATTTTTGGTAAATTATTAAATTCTCTTATAATAGACTACAAGCCCATGGAAAAAAATAACCTGTGAAATGAACCAACGTGAATAACGCTTAGAAGGCTTGTTACTATATCACAACTCTGAGCGCTATGCCGTCATTTCTGAGTGATACAAGTGAGTACGTGAGTAAATGGAATTTCTCAGGTACACATACATACCATCACGCCATGTCCTTTGCAGAGTAGGCAGAGAGAACAGAGTGCCAGAGAACTCTATCCTTGCATACTTCACTCGCTTCCTCAACATTCATAATCCTCTTCATACACGCTCGCCGGTTTCGGAGACTCTTGACTCCACCTTCCTTCAGTACATGACCGATCTAGTCTAGGTAGGTTAGTCTCGGTCTCCCCCGGTACCTACATCCTTCCACTTTCGCATTGTATATCTTCTTAACCAGACGTTCGTTCGGCATTCTTTCCACATGTCCGAACCATCGGAGAATTCCCTTTCGCATCTTTACACCAATACTCTCTTTTATACCTACTCGCTCTCTTACGTCGTCGTTACGAATGCGATCGATCAGCCTAACTCCGCAGATTTTCCGTAGAGATCGCATTTCGACCGCATTAATTTTACTTTCATACTCTTTTCTGCATACCCAACTCTCGCTTCCATACAGTAATGTTGGGACAAGCACTGCGTTATGTATGGTACACGTGCCTTCTGGCTGAGGTGGTGGCTACCGAGAAGTTGCTCCTACACTCCGTTCACTCTATTTCCCGCATTCACTCTTCGCTCTATATCAGTGGTGTACCTTCCATCTCGGCTAAATCCACATCCAAGATATACAAATTCATCCACTTGCTCTAGTACATCACAATTTCTCAGGTACAATTGAAGAATTACGAATTATTAATGTACGGTTTTTTATAGCTTATAGATGATTAAAAATTAATGTCGAAAAACCTAGTGCCGCACTAAAGTGGCGGTACCGGAAGCTAGTGCAAATTTTTAATTCGCCGTTAACTGTAGAAGCAATATAAGATAAGTGATGCTGTTTAATTTGGTGGCTTATTTAATAAATGAAGTAACTTCGATTTAATGAATTAAAGATGACTTTTATTAAAACTATAAAGATAACGTTTTAATAAATTAAGTGACTTCGTGCATATATACAGATAAATATAATAAATTAAAATTTATGTTGAAAATAGTTTAAATTTTAATATAAAAAAAAATACTGAGGAAAGCAACATTCAGGATTGTGAAATAACGTTCCTTACGTAATAATACAATTCTGAATCTAGTTGTGACTCATTTTTATAATTTATAGATAAACGAAATACTCTGTTGCGAGAATGTTACGTAGTTTCCTAAGTGTAGAAGTTTCTTTAAAAATATTTACGCCTGCGTACGAAGAGTATGCAATAATCGTATCAAATCATTCGTCCGAGTGATAAGGCGTTCAAAAATTATGTCACCGCTTAAATGACTATTCTAACATTTTATATACCATCTATATATCTCTAGATACTGGATCGATTTCTTTTTTATTATGTTTAGGTGGATTAAAGACTGCTTTAGCTGAATTTGTTGGTGGTGCTTGAACTGATTTGAATCATACTCGATACTTCCAAACTAGAGATAATTTAGTCTTGATTCTACCACCTATAGCAGCAACTAGAAAATATTACTGTCATTAAGGTAAATCTGTGACCAGCGCTTTCTCTCGCGTATGTTTAAACTTCTTTGCAGGGATCAGATTTACGCTTAAATGAGGCGTTCAACAACACTGGGAGGGAAGAAATAACCATTTAATAACAATAATTATTTACATATCTTCTTGCCGTGCTATAAAGGGTTAAAATACAATATATCGTCTACCTTTTACTTTTCGGGGGAGACCAAAAATCGGCTTAGAGAGAATAGAGGTAGCGGGCAGAGATGCCTACGTAAAAAAATTTGATAAGTTTATAATAACATCTACGATTGCTCAGCTGCTTGTAAAACATTCTGATGACAACATTATTCACTTTATGAAGAAGCCTATATGCCCTTCAATGAGCTGATGATTCATCCATCCATCCACCAACCCGTAGACATCCACTATTGCATATAGGCCTTCCCACGAGAATGCCTCTCGGAGCTATCCTGTGTCACCTGTATCAAAGCGAGCCTCTCTGCGATTTTTGAGCTGCCGTAAGTCCAACTAGTAAGGGATCGTTCTACGTCGTCTAATTCGTGGTAACCACTCGGGAACCTTTCTGCCCTAGTAGTTGTCGGTTCATAGACTGATGAGTAGACGAAATCTTACCTTAAAACATATCATAATTGCCAAGAAAACTTGTGAAGCATTGTAGTACGCGAGTAACTTATTCAATTGAAGTGGTGGACGATTCTTCATAATTCTTGGTCCTATGCGTATGAGGAGCAGGTAGAACACCACCACGGAGAGGATCGGCATTGGACTCGACATCATGAACCACGAGTCCACAATCGCACCTTAAAATCATTAAAAAAAATAAGTTTATCAGTACATAAGTTTAGCTGTGTGGTAGCGGCTACGAATATTACTAACCCTTACTTTGCTCGTGGATGTCGTAAAAGACGACTAAGAGCCTTATAACGACCTGGGCCAACTCCATCTGATGGCATATGATCTACAATTAGATACCCAAGGCGGGTTGACGTCTGGCAGTCGGCCGGTCATAAAACTATTGCCAATAACTTTTACTATATGTACTATGAAAGAAGAGTACATATTGTATCGACCCAGAAAGAAACATTATTCGTATTGTAACGTGTTAAGAATATAGTATTTCCCAGTCATCTTTCACATGGCACCTTTAAAACAACTCGGGTATTACCATAAACATAGGCTGCGGTATACATACATGCATACATATCATCACGCCATATCCCTTGCAGGGTAGGCAGAGAGAACAGAGTGCCAGAGAACTCTATCTCTGCATACTTCACTCGCTTCCTCAACATTCATAATTCTCTTCATACACGCTCGCCGGTTTCGGAGACTCTTGACTCCACCTTCCTTCAGTACCTGACCGATCTGGTCTAGGTAGGTTAGTCTCGGTCTCCCTCGGTACCTACATCCTTCCACTTTCGCATTGTATATCTTCTTAACCAGACGTTCGTTTGGCTGCGGTATACTATACTATATTTTGCTTATGATGGCATACGATCAAGCAGCGTATCTACTTTACTGCCTTTACTGCCGCTCAAGGCCCCTTGCAATACCGGAGGTACAGCTACGCCGTTGTCTACCAACCAAAACTCACTCAGAAATTTTGGGCTGCCAGCTCTCTCACTCATTAAACGTACCACAATAGCACATTGCCACTTATTAGACGTTGATTTTCTGCAAGAGTGTGGTACAACCTCGAATGGACTGGTCCGCGGCTGTAGATAATACTCAATGTAATAGTGCCTATCCTATCCTATTCCTTTTCTCGTTGTAGTGATATTCTCACATTCCTTATTCTTTTACAGTTCCACGAGAAAGGATGGAGCACTGACAGATGTACTTCTTTATTGTCATTACACGGATAGCTGTTTTACTTGCCTTTTATTTATCAAAGTTATCATCACAACTCATATACGTCACACCGTTGGACTCGAGCATCTTCTAGAATAGGAGGAAAACTAAAACCTATTATATCACACTAGTCAGATGGATAAGAAAAGGGAATTCTTTTTATTACCATATAAATATATAAAAAAAAAATATACTCACTCTTCCCCACTTTCAGGGAATCCAGATATCGGTCGACTTTCTCCAAATAACTCATCTTCGCGTTATTTTACTGAAAAATGAAATGGAAAAATGTTAAAAACAAAATACTAGTGACAGCTGTTGAAGACTTATATTAATATTTTTTTAATTTATTATTTTGTTATGTGCCAGTAATACAAAATAATGAATCAGAAAAAAGTATATATTGTTATAATATTATTTGTTAAAAAAAACTTCGTACACATATCCATCAGCCTAGTGAAGTCCATTCTTGAATTGTTCATTCTTGAACTGCCCGAAAAGAGGGAATACAATTTTAGTAATAGTTGCATATTCTTCACCTATCACGCAACGGGGATGAACTTGCTATTTATCCACAGTTAAAAGCGAGCGTTCATCCGTCAAATTACCCTAATAATGTTCACCTCATCATTTTTCATCATTATCCTGCTTTTATCACAATTAATTGAGGTTTACGCAATATGTACTCCTCTTCCATCGTACATATTGCAAAGTTATTAGCAGTAGTTTTATGACCAGCCGCCTGCTTGACGTCAATCCTATTTGGGAATGTAATTGTTGACCAACGGAATCTGGTGGAATTGGCTCTGGTCGATATAAGGCCCTTAGTCGTCTTTGCTGACATCCACGAGCAGAATAAGGGTTGGTAGTATTCGTAGCCGCATTCACACAGCAGTGTTAACCTTAACATATCTATAAATACCCGATTACGAAACGAAAAATGATGTCACAAGCGGGGTTCGAACCCGCACCTATTGGGAGTCCGGCCCAATCGTGCTGCCGCTTACACCACCGTGAACTACTGTAGGACATGCAAATCTCGCTTCGTATCATATTTACGTGTTCAAGGTGATGTGTGCCATCTACAGTGGTGTAAGTGGCAGCACGATTGGGCCGGACTCCAATTAGGTGCGGGTTCGAACCCCGCTTGTGACATCATTTTTTGTTTCGTAATCGGGTATTCATAAATAATTAAGCATATTAAGTGCTAAAAATTTTCAGTAATTTGCTTAAGAATTGCTTTTAGAGTTTAAATGCATTTTAATGTCATAGATGTCGCAGTAGCACATCGACCTTACATAGAATGAACCTTTTTTGCTAACCTTTTTGGCTAGCATATATACATACACACATAGCCTCACGCCTGTTTCCCAGAGGGGTAGGAAGAGACTACGGATTGCCACAAACCACGATCCTGACATACCTCCATCGCTTCATTCACGCTCATCACAGTCTTCATGAATGCTCTACGATTACGCGTACTCTTAATCTGACCTTTCACTAACACATCTTCAATTTGATCCAGGAAAATACGACGTGGTCTTCCCCTTGTAATCGTCCCACTCACACTCGCTTTGTAAACTTGTTTCGTTAACCTTTCTTCACTCATTCTTTCCACGTGTCCAAACCACCTCAGCATACCCTTTTTTATCTTTGTCACTACTTCTTCATTCATACCACAGCGCTCTCTTATAACACTATTCCTAATTTTATCTTTCAAACTTACACCACACATACTACGAAGAGCTCTCATTTCTACAGCATTTATTCCACTTTCATGTCTTCCCTGCCAAATCCAACTTTCACTGCCATACATGAGAGTAGGAACTAACACTCCCTTATGTACAGCTAGGCGTGCCTTTTTAGATACATTCCTACTCTTCATAAAAGCGTACAATGCCCTAATCACTTTGTTACCAGCATTAACTCGTCTTTCAACATCTTCATCATTTTTACCATCACTAGTAAACAGTACACCCAAGTATACAAATTCTTTCACCTGTTCCAATCTCTCACCATTTATAAAAATATTACATTCCGTTATACATTTATCCTTTTCAAAGACCATTACTTTCGTCTTACTTACATTTACTTTCATACCTTTTCTTTCAAAAGCATCATGCATAGTAGCTACCATCACCTGTAAGTCTTCAGCCGACGATGCAAGTAAAACCTGATGATCGGCATAAAGAAGACATTTGATGAGTAACTCATTCATTCTCAAACCACATTCATTATTTTTCAAATCTTGCAAACAGCTATCCATAAATAGGTTAAAAAGCCACGGTGACGCTACACATCCCTGTCTGACACCTTTATCAATGTTAAACCATTCAGTGTAGGACCCGTTTATCCTTACGCAGGCTCTGGAATCCTTATAAATGGATTTCAGCGCCTGAATAAGATGGCCATTTACCCCATACATAGATAGTACCGACCATAGTTCGTTCCTCCTCACTTTGTCATAAGCCTTTTCCAAGTCAATGAAAGCGCAAAAGACTTTTTGACCTTTAGCCAAAAATTTTTGCGCCATGCATCGTAAAGAGAAAACTTGATCTGTGCAACCCATACTCTTTCGAAAACCCGCTTTTGCATCCCATATTTTCTTTTCGGTCACTTTCACTACTCTTTCAATCAACACTTTCGCATACAGTTTTTTTTCCTTCTTCTTTCCCTTTGTAAAGAGGTATGATTACCGCCTGACACCAGTCTATAGGTACTCGGCCATTAGTCCAGCAAAGATTGAAGAGCTGGTATAGGATGTTAGTTGTAATATCATCTCCAGCCGTCAGCATTTCAACTGTAATCCTGTCGTATCCTGCAGACTTACCCGCTCTCATACCTTTCAATGCATTTGTAATTTCTATCATACTTATGCATTCTCCATCCTCGAGATCTCTTTCATTCACAAATGATAATTTTTGTGGCTCTTCTCTTTCAAATAAGCTTTCAAAGTATTCCTTCCATCTCTCTAGTATACATTCTTCCCCATACACTGTCCTTCCATATTTATCGCTGATTGAGACTAGCTCTGTACTTTGCGCTTTGCCTCGAGTCGATCTTATGGACTTCCAGAAAATCTTCGAGTTAGTTTGGAAATCCTTCGACAATCTTCTATCGTACTCGTCATTTTGATCTTCTTTCTTTCTTCTAACAATTTCTTTCACATCTCTTTTTTTTATCTTATATTCTTCTTTGGCTATATCTATGTCATCATTCGTTGCTTTCTTCATTCTCTCATTGGCTCTGACAGCAAGCCAATCTACCAAGGCTTTTTTCTTCTCACGAACTGCACTCTGCACATCTTTATCCCACCATATATTCTTCACCTTGTAGTATATTCTTCACCTTGTAGTCATTCTTCTAGTCACGCCACATATTTCTGTAGCAACATTTACCACCTGTTCTTTAAAAGTCTTCCATAATTCTTCCATACTACAAATATCAGCCGCATGAACAAACTTTTCCTTTAGTTTACTTTTGTATTTATCTCTAATATACTCATCTTGCAAATTTTCTACTTTTATTCTTTCTAGCACACTTTTCGGGTTATGTATCCGGTTTCGCCACGGTTTTATAAGACCACTTATTCTAGTCATTACTAGAAAGTAGTCTATATGAATACCAATACCGCGATATACCCTAGTGTCTAGTACTTTCTTTCTGAGCCTTTCATCTACTATTACAAAATCAATTATACTCTTTCTTACATTCTTTGCTTCACGTGTATACATATGGATCTTTTTATGTTCATACATAGTGTTTGTAACACAAAGATTCCATTCCAAGCACACCTCTAGTAGACTTCGACCATTTTCATTCACGTTTTCATCACCAAACCTTCCTAAAACCTTTTCAAATCCTTTTCTGCTTACTCCTACCCATCCATTAAAATCCCCTAGCAAAATCAACCTCTCATTCAAATTACATAATCTCAGAACATTCCGCAATTCCTCCCAAAATTTCTCTCTTGCTTCCTGTTCACATTTATTGTTATGTAATCCCACGTTTGCAGGAGCATATACTCCTACAACAAAAATACGAGTCAGACCTACTTTCATCCTTATCCATACTAATCTAGCATTCACACAATCATACTCTTTTACACATTGAGCCATTCGAGCAGAAAGAAGGAGACCAACGCCCTGACGGGCTCTACTAGTCATTGGTACCCCGGACACGTATGCCGTGTAAGGTCCATGACTAGTAATCTCACATACCTGTCGCTTCGTCTCATTCACACAGAGAATATCAATCTTCTTATCATCCATCATTTGACATACCTCATTTAATTTCTCATTCATTCCTCCTCCTACATTTAGCGTGGCAAAGCGGCACTCCGTAGACCGCTTTTCGCCCTCATTGGGAACGAGACGTGAAGGGTTGCGAGCCGCATCGCCGTCATTTGGAATTTTAAAAATTTTAGTACAATTCATAGCATTCCAACGAGTATTAGGGTATTAAACGGTCCACCCCCACAGTGCCCTTGTGTAGAGGTAAGATGGAATTTCTGCTGTGCCCTATGACCACCAACACATGCACCCTCCGTTTTCAACCAACTTACCCTCTGGCCGCGAATCCCTCAGCACGGGTCGGTTTACACCTTGGATCGGGGGTTATATTTCGGGCTATTTTTTGGCTAGCATGGCGTAGTAAAATGGCTAATAAATCCTTATTAAGGAGGAAACTTATCCCTAAGAAACAGAACATACATGAACTGAGCAAAAGAATAAAAAACTATTACTTGAATAGAATCCATTTTATTATAAACTCAAAGAAACAATTATGTTATTCACACATGTTCAGGTAAGCTAGGTCACTAGTAAGTCAGTCTTGATACGGCTTCAGTCTAGCCGATATAAGCCTATGTTACTTTATACTGTTTGACCTAAATAACCTCTCTTTTAGCAGACCAATATAATGAAATGAGAACAATCTTAGCATCAGTAAAATTATTTAGGTTATAACATTAACTTAATTAATTAAAAAATTGGAAATCCTGTAGCAAGAGAAAATTTAACGCAAGCAAATAACGCGCAAACAATTTATACTTTCTTAGTATAATAAATAGATAGGTTTTAATGAGCGATAAAGACAGGTAAATAAGTAGTTTAGTAGACAAGCATACGACGGACGTAAAAGTTTTATTCAATTACTTTAATATGCGCTCACGTTTTCTTCTATTATTTCTTCTTTAGGTACGGAGAGAGAACAATAAACAAAAAAAAAAAGAAAAATTAAAAAGAAAAATAAGAAAAAGATTAAAATTAAATTATTATTAAATTAATAACAATTAAAAAATAACAAAACGACAAAAAAATACAAACAATTCACGTACTGAAGGAAGGTGGAGTCAAGAGTCTCCGAAACCGGCGAACGTGTATGAAGAGAATTATGAATGTTGAGGAAGCTAGTGAAGTATGCAAGGATAGAGTTCTCTGGCATTCTGTTCTCTCTGCCTACCCTGCAAGGGATATGGCGTGATGATATGTATGTATGTACGATTTATTCTCCCGTTGTGACTGATATTTAATATTGAAAGGGCGCCTGATTTGATATTGCCATAACCGGGCCGTTTCTCCCATTTTTAGAAGTTTAATATGCATTAAAAAAGACTATTTTTACGGATTCTATCGCGTTTGTATTTTTAATCTCTCAATATTTCGAACACTTTACAGCGTTTATGGTCACGGGAGGACTCCGACTCAAACGAGTTAGAATCTACTAGAACTAAAATTATCTTGAATTGACTAAAATGAACTGGACCGGTCATGACTTTCGTCTTGTCCATATTCATTTGAACACCCATTACTGATGAAACAATCTAACAAGTATGCTAATTTTTATATTGGTCAAGAGGCAGACAGTGATAATAGCGATATGAACTGAGTTTGAAGACACACGATTGCACAGATGGTGAAGTGGTTAAGATACCGACCTACCATTCCAGTGCCGTGAGTTCGAGTCCCATGTAAGACAATATTTTGTGTGATCCACAAATTGTTGTTCTAAGTCTGGGGGTAATTTGAGTCTGTTAAATTTTACTAGGACCATGCTGTTGACAGTTTTCTGACTACAGTCGTGGGCCGATTCGTTCGGGGTAGTACCACACTCTCGCAGAACATCGACGTCTGAGCTATTGCTCATTGCTATTGCGATGTGTTGTTGCGCTTTGTTTGATGAGCAGGAGAGCCAGAAGCCCAATTGGGTGGGTTTGGGATTTATATTGTTAACCAGCAGCCTTTGGTATTGCAAAGGTCTAGGGGCGGAACACTTACCATCAGGTGAGCTGCTTGCTGGCTTGTCACCTTAAGCGTTAAACAAAATGTTTATATAGCTCCCCGCAATACAAGAATTATTCCCTTAGCGCCGGGTGCTGTTTAAAAAAAAAAAAAAAACAAAACATCGTATTCAAAAGAATATCCAATCACGAATATCATTACCACGTAAATATTTTACGTGAATTGTTGTAAATTCTTAGTATCTTATAGCCAAGCTTCTAGTCAAGAAATCAAATAATTGATAGGTAATACGGTCATCCCAATGTCACGGAAAGACTGGAGTCATTGGGGAGCTGGAGAGACTTTGGGTCTCTTTGTGTACTCTACAGGCTCTTTCACGGGGAGTGCTCTGAAGAACTATTTGACTTGGTTTTTTTTTTTTTTTTTTGTGACTTAGTCTCAGATGGCTATGACAACTTTACCCGGACTGTGGGTGAGCGCTGAGCGCTCAACCCGCTTTGACTTGGTACCACCGTCACCATTTTATCACCGTACCACTCGACACCGCAACAGGGTTCATCCATTTCACCTGGAAACGATACGGACGTCTACCGTACGTTTTCAGCGATCATTTCTCCCACGTACGTGCAAGATCTGGAATGAACTACCTGCTGTCGTGTTTCCCGAGCTATGACGTGTCCTTTTTTAAACGAGGTTTAAGAAGAGCTCTTTCTTCACGGTTGGCAGCGGTCTAGCTGTGCCCTGATATTGCAAAGGTCCATGAGCGGTAGTGTCACTTACCATCAGGTGTGCTGCTTGCTCGTTTGCCATCAACGGCAATAAAAAAAAATAATAATAAAATCTCCTTAAAACTTTTATATTATATGGTACTAGGTTTCCTGATATGTATAGAAGAAAAAGATATGCTTTAAAATCTATATCTATAAAAGAGGATGTTTATATATATGACATCGTTAAACTCACCAATTATTTGACTAATCATTATAAAATTTGGTGTGTATACGTTTTTTTGATAGATTAGGTTTATATGCTATCCTCATTGACGTAACTCGCCACCAGGCGGCGCTGCGATATATCGATTACTACAAATAAAACAACGGGCTGGGTTTACTAGTTAGATATAAAATATAGTGCTTGGAAGCATTTCATACCATCTTTTCTAAATATAATTAGGTAGTATAATGTTATGAAATTGAGAATGTATATTAGTTCCACGTGTGATGATAGGATAAGCATATAATTTGACGCCACCTATTAATCTCTCATTGGAGTCGTAAAGAGAGAGCACCATAAGTATGAACAATAACTTTCTTCTAGAAAACTCTTAACACTAACTGCAATCTCCAATTACTAACAGCCTGCAAAGCATGGCGGTTGTGACATTAGATCCTCTTCATGAGAAGGCCTGTATTTTTTTTTATTGCTTATGGTAGCATACGAGCATTGAGCACACCTGATGGTAAGTGTTACTGCCGCCCATGGACCTCTGCAATACCAAAGATATAAGCAGACCGCTACCTACCAATAATCCCGAACCCACTCTGTTGGGTTTCCGGCTCCCTCGCTCACCGAATGAAGCGCAATAGTAAATCGCCATTACTCAGACGTCGACTTTCTACGAGAGTGTGGTACTACCCCAGACGGAACGGCCCGCAGCTGTAGACAAAAAACTGTCAACAGCATGGTTCTGTTACTCACAATCTATAAACTGATGAATTGAGTACGAGTTTACATCACAATAAAATGAAAATAATATTGACTACTAATTTTAGACAGATTGATTTTAGACAGATTGATTTGAAACATCAATTTTCGGAAACCGAAATATGTTCGGTAATTTTTCAAACTACCACGTTATGTTTAAGAGGCAACCGGATATATATCGAACAGCCTAGAATGATGACTTAAACATGATATATAAATGTCCTTCCTCTCTCTGATGTAGACCTTATACTTATTTTAACAGGCATACCTGTCTGGTCATACCAAGCTCAAATCAAATGTTACATTGAAATGTTTACACATTACTATATAAACTCGATAGTTTCTCGAATTAAGAATGTGTGGATGGATATGAAATTATATGGTGAATTGTAGGTTTGTGACGACGTAAGAGGTCGAGTATGTATGAAAGAGAGTATTGGTGTAAAGATGCGAAAGGGAATGCTGCGATAGTTCGGACATGTGGAAAGAATTCCGAACGAACGTCTGGTTAAAAAGATATACAATGCAAAAGTGGAAGTAAGAAAGGTGGAGTCAAGAGTCTCCGAAACCGGCGAGCGTGTATGAAGAGAATTATGAATGTTGAGGAAACAAGTGAAGTATGCAAGGTTAGAGTTCTCTGACAGTCTGTTCTCTCTGCCTACCCTGCAAAGGATATGGTGTGATGACATGTATGTATGTATATAAAAAAAAAATCTGCTTTGAATGTTTTATGTGAAAGTGTGGTCAATCATTCTTTGAAATAGATCAGTACTTAATAGCTCCAAATACCACTGCTTCAAATGGTTCCTTTACATTAGTATAGGTTATTTGTTCAACTAATACAATATAACAATTGAGTCTTTCAACTAAACATAGTGGTAACTCGTGACCACTAAATAAAGAACTCAAAAAACCATTTCGTGACCTCTCCTTAATTACAGCTGAGTACTATTCATCAAACCATGTTCAATACATTTCACATCACTATTTGTATACATTGTCACGGTCATAAAACAATAGTTTTCAAATAAATATCATCTTAATAGAGTCTTTAACATGGTGACGAATTTACGAATACAATTTACACCTTCCTAACGAGAGCACTCTCTTTTCCGCACTAGAGTATCGTAAAAAGTAACCAAGGGACATAATATGCATACAACATCTATGCAAGAGATTGTAAGCCCAAAATAAAATCCTATTTCAACCTCTCATCATGGTATAGTATGTCAATTTCCCTCCTATTATAAAGACCTTTAGAGCCAATAGTGGATATATATATGTGCTGAAACAAACACACAAGTATATTGGCCTTTTCATAAAATGGGATAAGTCCATAATGGTCACATTGGGCAAGATCTTTACCGTTCTTAATTGGAGTTATAATTTTTTTTAAGAAGCTGCAGAGGCCTGTTATTCTGGTGGTTCTTTAGACGATTTTTATGAATTTCAAGAGAAAACGAAGAGGTGGTGACACAATACATTCTTATGCCGTCACTACATACGAAAGAATTCTTATTCCGTCACCTCGTATTTTGTACTAATCTTTGCTTTTAAAATATTCACAAAAAACGAAAAGTCTAAATACGGTAATAATTTAAACAAATATAATTAAAATAAACTTAGTAAAGTCATTTAGTTAGTTATTTGTGTGTAGTAATCTTGTTATTCAGTTATTATTTTGTATTAAAGTCATTTTAGTTAGTCATTTGTTTGTAGTTGTTTTGTTAGTCATTTACTCATTTTGTGTCAATTATTTGATTATAGTAAAGTATTTTCAGCCAGTTATTTACTTTTATTAAAGACAATTTGGTTATTTATTTGTAGTAATCTTTTGAGTCAGATATTGGGTTGTAGTACTCGCTAATAACATGATTGTGTAATTAAAGTTGATTCATATTATCTTATTTATCAAGCGGGCATAACGAACACGTCTCTACGTGTATTGAAGTGTTGAAATGAATTAATTTTAATTACAATATTATGAAACGGTAAGGAATAATTTCATAATTCTTATATTTCAGTGGATCTTCATCAAAAAATTATCAACTACAACATGGATTTTATCTTCTTAATATATATATAAATTACGCGTCACGTTGTTTGTCCGCGATGGACTCCTAAAGTACTTAACCGATTTTAATCAAATTTGCACAGCATATATAGTTTAATCCAATTTAAAAGATAGCATAAGCTTTCATCTCAATTTATAGTCGCAATATTATTTTATTGCAAATTATTTGTCTATTATTTGACAGTTACAATTATCTGTTATCTCCAAACGATTCTAATAGACGGCGGTATCTGTTGACTGAATTGAGCAAGTATTTAATAGATGGCGCTATGTTAAACGTGCAAATGTTTCATATAAGCTACAATTTATTAGCATAACCACCACGTGTTACTGAGGCTACCTTAGCCACAGCAAAGCGTGGCCGAGTATGCCAGTTTTGTTTAATATTGATTCTTATCGTTAAATATACAAACAAACCTTCGACTCTTCACAATCTTTTAATATATTATAACAATACAGGTAAACTGTTTGAAGCAGTGTGACCTATTGTGAGTTAATTCCCTTTAGTTGTTCCACGTCGTTCTACATATTATGTATGTTAATGTTCTTGTTAGTAAGCGTATTCAGGCGTTTAGTTTATTAACACGAACAATTGCGTCCGTAACTTAAGAAATGGGTTAACTTTTAATTCTGTACTGTATATCAGCATTAAAGTAATAATGCAGGTATTTATGATCGATGCATAGCAACTTTAGCTTATACATAGGTAGCTGAAGAATCTAATACCTGTGTGCTAGCGGCTACGAATACTACCAACCCTTACTTTGCTAGTGGATGTCGTAAAAGACGACTAAGAGTCTTATGATGACCTAGGCCAACTTCAATTGATGCCGTTTGGTCAACAATTACATTTCCAGTTTTATGACAGTTTTATGACCGGCCGCCTGTCAGACGTCAACCCTACGGTTGACGTCTGACAGGCGGCCGGTCATAAAACTATTGCCAATAACTTTTACAATATGTACTATGAAACAAGAATACATATTGTATCGACCCCAAGTAATTGGGATAAGAGCAGGAGAATGATGATAGGTAACTGAAGAAGCAATGCCACTAAAAATATTTTCATGTAACATATTCTCAAGATCGAGACCATATGGTTTGGCAATATAAAAAATAATATCTGATCTCATGTAGAGCCAAGCTTCAAACTCTACACGCTCTACTTTTACAAGCCCTAACTTTACGAACTTTACAACTTAGTCAAAATATGTGGCAATTTTTTTAGAATGTTCATTCATCCATCTAATTAACTTATTTTCTTATGTACAGAACGGCTACTAATAAGGGACAAACGTCATAATAGTTAAACTTACACATACATACATATCATCACGCCATATCCCTTGCAGGGTAGGCAGAGAGAACAGAGTGCCAGAGAACTCTATCTCTGCATACTTCACTCGCTTCCTCAACATTCATAATTCTCTTCATACACGCTCGCCGGTTTCGGAGACTCTTGACTCCACCTTCCTTCAGTACATGACCGATCTGGTCTAGGTAGGTTAGTCTCGGTCTCCCTCGGTACCTACATCCTTCCACTTTCGCATTGTATATCTTCTCAACCAGGCGTTCGTTCGGCATTCTTTCCACATGTCCGAACCATCGGAGCATTCCCTTTCGCATCTTTATGTTGCATTAGTTAAACTTAGTTCATGATTTCGGATTAACACAGAAGCAATTAGTTTCTAAAGAGCTTCCTGCTGCCCTAATTATTCAGTCATTTTCGTGACTTCCACGGGTGAATAAAGTAATAAAATAATGTATATTAAATTCATCATCATCATCATCACCACAGCCCATATATGTCTCACTGTTGGACTCGGGCCTCCTCCGTAATGGGAGGGAAGTTAACCTCACTATACCGCGCTGGTCAGACATGTTGGTATAGGGTTTTGTTTCGAGTTTTCCTTCTCTTGCATAGATGTTATATGCATTTTATATTCCTTAGCACTTATTAAGACTAGCTTAAATCTATACACGCATTATCTCAGCTTATACATGTCCCACTATTGGGCTCGAGCCTCCTAAATAATTTAGTTACTCCATAAATTATGGAGGAGGCTCGAGCGAGGTATAGTAATACCACACTGGTCAGGCGTGTTAGTTTAGGGTTTTGTTTTGAGTTTTCCTTCTCTTGCATAGATGGTATATGTGTTTTATGTTCTTTATTAGTCTTTTACGATCACCCACGGGTAAGATAGGGGGTGGTGAATTGTATTCTTACTCAGTCACCACACGAATAATATATAAGTATGTATACTGGATTGACATTGTAGAAATGAATGTGTAAGGTGTATTTACATTATGTTTTTTAGGTATGGCTACCTGACGTAATATAATCAATAATATTCAAACATAGTGAACCTTCAAACTCGTTAGGCAAAGCTATTTTCATTTATATGATATCCTCTAAATATAGTGATATTGATTTCATTACTAATTTATAAAGTTACTATAAATAGATATATTGGAAAAACATATGCGTTATTATTCGTGTCATAATGATATCCTTAGTGATTGGTAAATATTGGTAAACTTTCCAATCCAAACTAATATTTTTATAGGCATAGATTATAGAGAAAGCCGGCAGCCCAACTGGGTGGGTTTGGGGTTTGTATTCGTAGGCCTAGCTATACTCTTGGTATTGCAAAGGTCCATGGGCGGCAGTGACACTTACCATCATGGTTACTGCTTGCTCATTTGCAATAAAAAAACAGGCCTACGCTTGAAAATGATTATAGAACAAAATAATTTGGAAAATCCAAAAGTGCACGCCTCATAATTTTCATATTATTTATCATTTACTATTCGTCAATGCTATAATATGCACGATAAATAAAGCGCCTTAATTATTTCATCGACCAAGATCTGGTTCTAATATTAAATAAAATTGCACTTTAAAAAAAACAAAAAAATATGCGTGCGTATAAAGTACACATATCAGAAGTGACACTAGCTAACTAATCTCTCTCTCTCTTTCTCTCTCTCCCTCCCCCTCTGCCTCTCTCCCCCTTTCCTCTGCCTCTCTCCCCCTCTCTCCCTCTCTCGTGTCGTGTTTCATCTGTAAAAAAATTACCTTTGTGCGCTTATAATCGCAGCTCATATATGTCTCACTATTGGGCTCGCGCCTCCACCATAATGGGAGGGAAATTGACATACTATACCACGCTGGTCAGAATGTTGGTATAAGGTTTTGTTTCAAGTTTTCCTTCTCTTACAAAGATATTATATGCGTTTTATATCCCTTACTCGTCTCTTACGATCACCCACGGTTAAGATAGGGAGGTGGCGAATTATATTCTTACTCCGTCACCGCACGGATAATTCTCCCATGCGCTTTACACTTCAAAATAAATATGGCGCGTAACATAAAAACGTTACAATATAAAATTTCTCCCATACGTCGATAAAAAAGTCTCACTTTAAAAAGTTAGAGAAACTAAAAAAAGCAATTCTTTTTATGATACTGAAATTAACAGACATGTGTCAATTGTTTATTATTTTGTTTATCATTTACTATTAGTCAATGCCATAAATGAATAAGAAAAATAATTTTGTGCCATTCTCAACGCAGTACTAAACATAGATGTTCGTTTACCATAGGCTGTATGGGATCTATTTCCTTTGCCTGTCCGAATGGACGAACAAAAAAATGTAAACGAACCCAATTTTCATAAAGTATACATACACTAATGACTAATCGGTTTAGTTTTTATTAATTGCAATTAAACGACAAAGAATTACCAAGGCATTTTCGAAAGGAAATAGCGCGTTGCGATTATGAAGCTTTTAATAAAAGAAAATCTTCGATACATTCATTTTACGGTCGTGAGAATGCCAGTTATTTACGGTAACACTGGGACGTCCTCGAATATTGTTTTTTATCAACTTTTTTCTTACTTTAAACAAAATAATTGCTTTTTAAAAATATCAAATACGTTTAGACGAATGTTTTTTCTTGACATATGCATAATAATATTATCCTATAAGTGCGATGTGAGAAAAATACAATTATTCTTAGGTTTGAAAAGTGCTTGATTTTCATATATCGAGAGTAGAGCAAGACCTCAACGCTTCGCTTATGAGGCGTGCAATAATGTACTACACGTTTTTAGGTCTTATTATAATATCTACAAAAAAATCTGGCAGGAAATATATCTAACTATTACAGTTAAGTCACAATAGCAGCTTTTATTTTCTAAACTTTAAAAAATAAAAACAACTTTTAAAGTTATACTTTTTTAGGCGCATTATGAAACAATAATGAGAGTGAAATTTTCAGATGTCCGCGCGTCACTGTGACACAAAAGTAACAGGTTGAAGTTGGCCGCAAATAAGATGCGCGCGCATCACTGTAACACAACAGTAAAACAGGTTAAAGTTAGCCACAGAACCGCTCACTAAGTCTCGAAAAAAAAGCTACCAACAAAATAGAAATAAAACCTCTGTCTAATTTCCACATTCACAACACGTGCTTTAGTTTCATATAAGTGCGAATTATATATTGCTAATAAATTATATTCAGTGGTGATTTAAATTGAATATTTTGATTAATATTATTTACTATTCGTAAATATTAGTAAAACAAATTATCCTATCCTTTTCCAGTCCTTTTATTATTTTGTTGTCATTAATTATTTGGATGCAATTAAAAACTATTTTAATGATGACAAAGAAGTCAACAACTTCTCACGCACGTACATAAGTACACGCAACCATTTCTTTTTTATAGTCCTGTATGTCAAAAACTATTGAGGATAGAATAAAATAATTTGGAAAATCCAAAAGTGCACGCCTCATAATTTTTATATTATTTATCTTTTACTATTAGTCAATGCCAGAAATAAAAATAAAATTAAAGAAAAAAAACCTTTTTTAAAAATATCCTTTTATTATTTGCTAATAAAACAAAAAGGTAAAAATAAATTAACTCTAATAAGACATATAACACTTTATAAGTTCATTGTAACCTTTAACGATAATTAAGCTTCTTCGTCTATTACAAAATAATTCAATATCGTACATAATTATATATTTTTAACACTAAAACTTTACACCATAATTATTAAATCTTCCTGTTTCTATCACAGACCAAATTTTATAAATAAAAGCGTGTTACATTTTGTTGGTATGATTAAGAACATTTAGCACCTTCTTTTTCCTATGGCCAGCTTCCAGTTCCAACATCAGATTACCATATACTATCAAAGTACTCGTCAAGACGAATCAAACGAGTCCAAGCTCGATGGAGTTGCGTCGTTTAATTACGGAGTTCCTATGGCCCGCTACCAGGTCGATTGTCAGACCCTAGTTACCATATAGTATCAAAGTATTGGTCAAGACGAATCAAACGAGCCCGAACTCGATGAGGTTGCGTCGTTTAATTACGGAGTTCCTATGGCGAGCTTCCAAGTCCATGATCAGACCCTGGTTGCCATATAGTATCAAAGTACTCGACAAGATAAATCAAACGAGGCTGAACTCGATGAGGTTGCGTCGTTTAATTACGGAGTTCCTATGGCTAGCTTCCAGGTCCATGATCAGACCCTGGTTTCCATATAGTATCAAAGTACTCGACAAGATAAATCAAACGAGGCTGAACTCGATGAGGTTGCGTCGTTTAATTACGGAGTTCCTATGGCTAGCTTCCAGGTCCATGATCAGACCCTGGTTTCCATATAGTATCAAAGTACTCACCAAGACGAATCAAATAAGCCCAATTTCGTTGGGGTTGCGTCGTTTAATTACGGAGTTCCTATGGCCCGCTACCAGGTCGATCGTCAGACCCAAGTTACCATATAGTATCAAAGTACTGGTCAAGACGAATCAAACGAGCCCAAACTCGATGAGGTTGCGTCGTTTAATTACGGAGTTCCTATGGCGAGCTTCCAAGTCCATGATCAGACCCTGGTTACCATATAGTATCAAAGTACTCGTCAAGACAAAATAAATGATTCTTATTCTTAAAAGACGAATCAAGCGAGCCCAAACTCGATGGGGTTGCGTTGTTTAATTACGGAGTTCCTATGGCCGGGTTTCAGGTCTACCTTCAGACCCTGGTTACCATATAGTCTCAAAGTACTCGACAAGACAAATCAAACGAGGCTAAACTCAATGAGGTTGCGTCGTTTAACTACGGAGTTCCTATGGCTAGCTTCCAGGTCCATGATCAGACCCTGGTTTCCATATAGTATCAAAGTACTCACCAAGACGAATCAATTAAGCCCAAACTCGATGGGTTTGCGTCGTTTAATTACGGAGTTTCTTTGGCCCGCTTCCAGGTCCATCCTCAGAACCCGGTTACCATATAGTATTAAAGTAATCGTCAAGACAAATCAAATGAAGCCAAACTCGAAAGGGTTGCGTCGTTTAATTACGGCGTTCCTATGGCCAGCTTCCAGGTCCATCATCAGATCAGCTCTATGTCGCAATAATATTGCATTGTCATCCGATTTATATATGCATGCAAAATTTCAGCTCAATCAGAAACCGGGAAATGGATCAAATTTAACTTGCAAGATTTGATTACAGACAATGGGACAAGTGAAACTAAGTATAAGCTTGTAATGAAAGAAAAGAAATACTATTGAAATTTCGTGCCATTCTCGACGTAGAGCTAAACATAGCTGTATAGGCTGAATGGGATTTATTTCTTTTGCCTGTCAGAATGGTCGAACAAAAAAATGTAAACGAACCCAATTTTCATAAGGTACTCATACACTAATGACTAAGCAGTTTAGTTTTTTATTAATTGCAATTGAACGACAAAGAATTACCGAGCCATTTTCGAAAGGAAACAGCGCGTTGCGATTATGAAGCTTTTAAATAAATAAATATTATGATACATTAAGTTTTACGGTCGTAAATCCTGCCAGATACAAAAAAAAAATATCCGACGTCCTCGAATATATTTTTTAATCAACTATTTTCTTACTTTAAACAGAATAATTGCTTTTTAAAAATATCAAATATGTTTAAACGAATGTTTTTTCTTGACATACGTATTATAATATTATCCTATAAGTGCAATGTGAGAAAAATACAATAATTTTTATGTTTGAAAAGTGCTTGATTTTCATATGTCGAGAGTAGAGCAAGACCTCAACGCTTCGCTTATGAGGCGTGCAATAATGTACTACGGGTTTATAGGTCTTATTAATATCTAATCATTATGTGTTACAAGTAAGCAAGTGCACATTAGTTACCACCTTCATATATACCTATATTTTAATAGTGGTAGGACCACGCTATTGACAGTTCCCTGTCTTCAGCCGCGGGCCGGTCCGTCCGGGGTAGTACCACACTCTCGCAGAAGATCGACGTCTGAGTAATAGCAATGTGCTATTGCGCTTCGTTCGGTGAGCGAGAGAGCTGGAAGCCTAACTGGGTGGGTTTGGGGTATTGCAAAGGTCCATGGGCGACAGTGACACTTACCATCAGGTGTGCTGCTTGCTCGTTTGCCACCATTAGCAATAAAAAAAAATACCACTTGATCTCTTTGTTGTTCCATGTGATAGTGATCACGAGGTTTTTTTCTCACCAAAAGTCATTTCCAGCTGTGCGCCGTTTATTTAGAACAGCAACGACTATGTCTGTGACAATTTAATACTTAATATGATGTTCAGTGAGTCACCGTTCACGTATATACATTTAGATGATAACATATCCCGCTGAAGGTTGTATACGTCGTTATACTTATCAAATGTGTGTGTATAGATTTTTAGTGTGTTATGTTGTTCCGTGTGGTGACGCAGTAAGAATACAATTCACCATCACCTAACTTACTCGTGGGTGATCGTTCCTACGATCAGAGACTAGAGACTAATAAAGGATATAAAACGCATATAACATCTATGCAAGAGAAGGAAAAAGTCAAAACAAAACCTAAACTAACACGCCTGACGAGCGTGGTATTACTATACCTCGCTCGAGCCTCCTCCATAATTTATGGAGGAAATAAATTATGGAGGAGGCTCGAGCCCAACAGTGGGACATGTATAAGCTGTGATAGTGCGTGTATAGATTTAAGCTAATCTTAGTAAAGGACACGTGAAATTTGTTAATTTTCGTGTCGTTTAATATCGTCATCTTGTATACGTAACAATTTAGAATATAATATTATTCACATAATTGATTTTTATTGTGGCTTATAGTCTAAACTCTCAGGCTTTCTATTAGCAACAGTGTAAGTTACTCAAAGTGGTCAGAAGTTTAATGCTAATCTACCGAGACAATCTCTAGCCACACTTGTAAGTACTTAATAACTTTAACCCTTAATAAATTAATGTAGCGATCTCAATTATCTATTATCCATATTCAGCATTAATTATTAATTAATTTTTATTTGTTACAAGGAATCACATCATCACCAGCATTTTTATTTGTTACAAATAAAAATGCATTCAAAATATTTCTATCGTCATCTTTTTGTCTGTACGTTTGTGTTTCAATAGCTGTCGCTATAAATATTCAACTTAGCAATTTCTATCAAATAGATACAGGTATTCCTAATCAGGATAGAAAATAATACAGAATTCTATCGATTTTTGTTATGAAACTTATAGCTGTTTAAAAGGTATGATCTAATAATTGAATACTTTTCTCTTAGTTTGTTTCCACGCCAGTCAAGTCAGTCAAATTGCAATGGGGATGGCATATGGTAGGTAATAGGGTCTCATAAAATTTTATCACTTCGGACGACTTGGACGGAGCTTGTCCAGACTATAGCCTTTTTTTTTGCGGTGGACTATGGACATGGTCGCGCCCCGCCAAATCGGTCCGGGGCGACGGACGAGGCGGCGTGCAACGAATTGCTCCCCAACGAGGCGCCGATTGGCAGCCTTACGCGTGGCCCATGGAATAATAGGGCCTCCGTCTTATTTAAGGCCACCCTGAGCGCCAGCGCCTCGATTCGCCTGACCATCTCCTCGCCGAGAATGGCCAGGCTCGCCGCCTCTTCGAGTGTCCTGCCCCGGGCTGTGACGAGCGTATTGTCAGGGGGGGGAGACTCCCTCTCAACGCCCAGTCGTACCCGATGTCCAGACACACAGAGTCGGCCCCAGAACCGCCCACCCCTGTGGAACACTGCACGACATGCCCCATAGACCCATCCTGCAAACACTTCTCTTCGCCGTGCGAGCGGGCCACCGGTACCCGATCTTTGTCATCGGAGGCGTCTAAACTATAGCCAGGCATAAAAAAAAAGTGAGCTAACAATTGATCGTACTATTTTCATTTTTGGACTGCAAATGAAAATAGACTAAATAGAAAGTCATATCTAATTACCATGTCCTTCTTCAGACAGACCTAGTTGGGAATGCGATACACGAAGTTGTCGACCACTATGATTGCCTAGGACAAACATCCCAATTAGGTCCAATTTCGAGAAAGAGGTCAACCGATGAATCCAACATGGTTGAGCAGCTCTTGAAAAACTTAGTAGGCTATTTTCGTCCAATATGCCGCAGTGTCTCAAAACAAAAACTTATAACCAATGTGTGTTACCAGCGATGACATGTAGAACCGAAACATGGTTTCTTCATCATAAAAAAGCAAAAAGTTATTGAGGGTGCTATGGAGGGGCTATATTCAGGATTTCTCTCCGTATATGGGGTTCAGAATTTCTGAAAGAAAGAAAAGAACGAAAGAAAGAAAGAAAAGATTTATTGTAACGAGCTATTTAACAAAAATAGGTATCAGTAACAATTACGAATAAATGATTGCTCGTCACAAAACGACTCCAGCTCAGTATATTGCAGCCAGAAGACTGCACTGATCTTCCGTGGAGGCGTAATGATGACGTCACGAAAAATAAGCGAAATTACACAAATTTACAGAATCAAAAGGACAAAACTATAAATAATTTAATTAAACTCAAAACAAAACAAAACAACAACTCGTGACACTTTTGGAAATAGAGTAACTTATAAAATAAACTTATAACTACCGAGCGTATTCTTCCTAAACGGACATTGGCAGAATCATTTATGTCCTAAGCTACTATAGCCATTAAAACAGAAAAAAAAGAAAAAAGTCAAGTCAATTGCACATTTATAACAACGCGGCGCCATTTATGTTTACCGTAATCAATTTATCTATATCATAAAATCCAAATTCCGTAGAAAACCAAATGTAACCGACCTAGCACGAAAAATTAGCACGTTGAAGAACCACTGGGCAGACCACATCGCTCGTCGGACCGAATGCCGTTGGGAGAGAAAGTTTCTTGTGTGGTAATTTTAAATCGGCCATCGCAGCGCAAGTGGGCTGACAACCTCTCAAAATTCGTAAGGAGTCGTTGTATGCAGGTAGCACAGGTATTTTCGTGCCAGGCCTATGTCCAACAATGGCCGTATGCAGGCTGAGGATGGATGAAATTATATAGTTGGAATAGTGGTAGGACCATGCTGTTGACAGTTTTTTTGTCTACAGCCGCGGGCCGGTCCGTCTGGGGTAGTACCACATTCTCGCAGACGATCGACGTCTGAGTAATGACAAAGTCCTATTGCGCTTCGTTCGGTGAGTGTGAGAGCCGGAAGCCCAACTAGGTAGATTTGAGGATTTTATTGGTAGGCAGCGACCTAATCTATACCTTTTGTATTGCAAAGGTCCATGGGTGGCAGTGATACTTACTTAGGTGCGATGCTTGATCGTTTGCCACCATAAGCAATAAAAAAAAAACAAATATTACCGATCGAAATTTATTTCCGTATTAATGCGTGGGCATAAAATTATAAAAAGGCTATCTAATTATAATGGCTTCCTTTTTTATTGATTATCAACGCATTAGTCATGACTTCGTACCAATTACTATACAATTAGCTTGACATAACTTGCACTGGCTATTGTTTAATAGAGTTTAAATTATTTAGTAGACAGTAGCTGAATTCCCAGTAGTGTTTCACTGAAAATGCTTTAAAAGTCGCATTATGCATTGAATACTTAAGCATATTAGCTAAATGCTTTCGATTGAATACCAACCGCTTTGAAATATTGCTGCGAGTATTTTTAACTTTTTGTATTTATACGTGAATAAATTTTATTTTTCTCTTTTTATCTTTAACGATATATTATCGCGTGACAATCAGCATACCTAAAAGTACTCATTATAATCATCTTACTCCTATCCAATTATGTTTTTCTTGATACAATATGTACTTTTCTTCCACCGTAAATATTGTAATTAAATTGCAATTAATTGAATAATTAGCACGCTGAAATGGCAATGGGCAGGCCACATCGCTCGAAGAACCGACAATCGCTGGGGCAGAAAGGTTCTAGAGTGGCGACCACGTACTGGACGACGCAGTGTAGGACGCCTCCCCACTAGGTGGACAGACGACCTGGTGAAGGTTGCTGGGCGTCGTTAGATACAAGCGGCACAGGACCGCACTCTGTGGCGTAACATGAGGGATGCCTACGTCCAGCAGTGGACGGCAATAGGCTGAAACGATGATGATGATGAATGATGAAATATTGTAAAAGTTTTTTTAAGTGTTTTACGACTGGCCTAAACTTAACTCTCCTTAGGAATGTAATTGTTGAGCATAAAGCACTGTATTTAATAAAAATAATATTATGTAGCGATGAAGGTAATATATAAAAATATAGATATTATATAAAATAAAAAAGAGTAGGTACATTAAGTCGTTAAGCTCACTTTTTCGGATGGCGGATGATCGAATCGGGGATCCGTCACTTGCCAAGAAGCCGACACTGCGAGGGCGATATCTCGGCAATACTGTTGGTTGTTGTCGGACATTGACGGCGGATAATAGATGAAAGGATAACACGCCGTGCTGGCTACGTAAGCCCAAGGATTCGGTACTAATTGTCAGCCAGATTCGATCATCCGCCATCCGAAAAAGTGAGCTTAACAAATGTACCTACTCTTTTTTATTTTATATAATATCTATATTTTTATATATTTATTACCCTCATCGCTACATAATATTATTTTTATTAAATACAGTGCTTTATGCTCAACAATTACATTCCTAAGGAGAGTTAAGTTTAGGCCAGTCGTAAAACACTTAAAAAATCTTTTACAATATTTCATCATTCATCATCATCATCGTTTCAGCCTATTGCCGTCCACTGCTGGACGTAGGCATCCCTCATGTTATGCCACAGAGTGCGGTCCTGTGCCGCTTGTATCTAACGACGTCCAGCAACCTTCACCAGGTCGTTTGTCCACCTAGTGGGGAGGCGTCCTACACTGCGTCGTCCAGTACGTGGTCGCCACTCTAGAACCTTTCTGCCCCAGCGGTTGTCTTTTAACAATTGGAAGATTCATGTGGTTTCAATTGGAATAAGAATATAGATTACCATCGTTTTTCTTACTATTTGATATCGTGAAATACCATAAAGGAATTTGATAATCCTATACTAACATGTCTGCCTAGTGTTATATAGCTGGTTAATATCCTTCCCAGTGTGTAGCTGATTTGAGGTCAGTAAATCGACGTATGTTGGAGCTCGGGAATGGTTCCCGGGGACTGGAATAGCGCAGTCATCGTGCCTTTGTTTAAAAACAAGGGTTCACGTTATGACTGCGCAAATTACAGAGCCATAAGCTTGACCAGTTTGGCAGCAAAAGTGTATGGTAAAATTATTGAAAGGAGAATGAGGATGGTGTCCGATGGTTTACTGTGTGAGACACAAGGAGGTTTCAGGAATGGAAGGGGATGCATGGATCAAGTGTTCTCTCTGCGCAACATTGCGGAGAAGCATCTGGCCCTAGGTCAGAGGGTTTTCTGCAGTTTTGTGGATCTGGAGAGAGCATTTGACACGGTTGTACGAAAGGAACTTTGGGACATTTTACCGGAGTATGGTATTAACGGTAAACTGCTGCAGGCTGTGTAATCCAGTTACATGGGCTGTAGAGCCTGTGTGCGGCTGGATGATGGAATGTCGCCTTGGTTTGACGTCAATATCGGCGTTAAGCAGGGCTGCGTTCTATCAGCCAGGATGTTTATCATATATCTGGATAAATGTCTCCAAAGGTTGAACGATATGAATGTGGGAGTCCAGATGGGTGACTCGGTGGTCTCTGCTCTGCTTTATGTAGATGATGCAGTCCTGCTGGCACAGTCAGCGACTGACCTGCAGACCCTAGTCGACACAATGACAGAAGATTGTAACAAAAGGGGTCTACGCGTGAATGTGAGCAAAACCAAAATAATGGTCTTTGAAAGAGATGAAGCCAGAACAGATGTAAGAGTAACAATAGGTAATGATGTACTAGAGCAAGTGGATGAATTTGTATATCTTGGATGTGGATTTAGCCGAGATGGACGGTACACCACTGATATAGAGCGAAGAGTGAATGCGGGAAATAGAGTGAACGGAGCGTTGGGGCAACTTCTCGGCAGCCACCACCTCAGCCAGAAGGCACGTGTAGCAATACATAACGCAGTGCTTGTCCCAACATTACTGTATGGAAGCGAGATTTGGGTATGCAGAAAAGAGTATGAAAGTAAAATTAATGCGGTCGAAATGCGATCTCTTCGGAAAATCTGTCGAGTTAGGCTGACCGACCGCATTCGTAACGACGACGTAAGAGAGCGAGTAGGTATGAAAGAGAGTATTGGTGTAAAGATGCGAAAGGGAATGCTCCGATGGTTCGGACATGTGGAAGGAATGCCGAACGAACGTCTGGTTAAGAAGATATACAATGCGAAAGTGGAAGGATGTAGGTACCGAGGGAGACCGAGACTAACCTACCTAGACCAGATCGGTCAGGTACTGAAGGAAGGTGGAGTCAAGAGTCTCCGAAACCGGCGAGGGGAAGGAGGAGGAAGGTGGAGTCAAGAGTCTCCGAAACCCGAAAGGGTAATCCGCCGGGCTGGCCACGGAAGGCAAGGAAGCGGTACCAGTGGCCGGCCCAATGGCGATGGGGAAGGAATAAGGTGGGTTATGGGGCCACGCGCTCGTCGCCCCGGCCGGTGCGGGCAACGTGTGACCAGGCCATAGCCTACAAAAAAAAAAAAAAAAAGCGTTCAACGGGTGGTATGATGTCATGTCCTCCCGTGACCATGAACGCTGTAAAATGTTCGAAACATCGAGCATTTAAAAATCAAACGCAATAGAATCCGAAAAATTGATTTGTTTCAAATCAAATCATTTATTATTCATAAGCCTAACAAAGGCATTTACATGTTATCATCATCATCATTCTCCTACTCTTATCCCAATTACATGGGGTCGATACAGTATATACTCCTATTTCATAGTACATATTGTAAAAGATATTGTACATATTGTAAAAGTTATTGGTAATTCAATAATTTTATGACTGGCCGCCTGCCAGACGTCAACCCTCCTTGGGAATGTAATTGTTGACCAAACGGCATCAGATGGAGTTGGCGCAGGTCGTTATAAGGCTCTTAGTCGTCTTTTACGACATCCACGAGCAAAGCAAGGGTTGGTAGTATTCTTAGCCGCTACCACACAGCAAATTTACATATTGTCAATCTTACATATTTTTATTAAACCAATTGAAATTAATCTACCACCAGATTGAAAAGCGGCCACATACCGAAAAGATAGGGAAAGAATCTCAACGGGCTCGTCATTTTTTAAATTACATATTATATTTTAATCAAAATTATTGGAGACATGTTCGGTAATTGACAAAAATTATAATTAATGAATATAATTTTATGTAGGTAAATTTGGCTACTGTCAACAAGAATAGGCAAAGCTCAGTTGAAGAAAATGAACACTCTAATTCAAACAGCCATTTTAAATTTTAATTTTTTATATATTTTTTTTTAAATAGTTTTTTATATCTAAATACATTTTCCGAAAATGATTAAAAAGAAAAAACCGAATTAAGCATAGATATTTTGAATTTATATTTGATATTTTAATTTAGATTTGAGTTACAATAATAGAATAATGACTTCTAATGTTTACGCGAGTATTACACATTTGAAATAAAACTACTTTTACGGATTCTATCGCGTTTGTATTTGATTTATAATTTCCCGACGTTTCGAACACTTTACAGTGATCATGGTCACGGGAGGACTGAGGTGTCTTACGTCCAATATGTCATTGTTATTACAGAAATTTATTTATATCTACCCTATAAGATATTAAATTTTGACCCACATTTTTATACAAAATTAATACAATTCATTGCCAGTACAAAAAGAGAATGATTCTATATATAAAATTTATGTTGTTTATGC
The DNA here is from genome assembly GCA_905163515.2 of Lymantria monacha. Classification (NCBI taxonomy): domain Eukaryota; kingdom Metazoa; phylum Arthropoda; class Insecta; order Lepidoptera; family Erebidae; genus Lymantria; species Lymantria monacha. The sequence goes on along the minus strand of LR991088.1, from coordinate 4,466,784 downwards.
TTTGTTATTATTAAGGTATTTAATTTATGATAATTATTATTATGGCAATTTTACAATTTTTACAAAACTAACAAAAAACTATTCAGCTACTACCGGATCGGAACGCGGCCACTCTGAGAAAGATCCTGATTGAGATTTGACCCACAATAATAGTTAAATTTTAATTTAATTAATTTTAGTAAGATAAAGTAGGCCGCCACTCAAAAATTCAATAATAAAATTAGTATCATGCCTCCTGAGTTTTCTCGCCGGATCTTTCTCAGAGTGGCCGCGTTCCGATCCGGTAGTAGCTGAATAGTTTTTTGTTAGTTTTGTAAAAATTGTAAAATTGCCATAATAATAATTATCATAAATTAAATACCTTAATAATAACAAAGCATAAACAACATAAATTTTATATATAGAATCATTCTCTTTTTGTACTGGCAATGAATTGTATTAATTTTGTATAAAAATGTGGGTCAAAATTTAATATCTTATAGGGTAGATATAAATAAATTTCTGTAATAACAATGACATATTGGACGTAAGACACCTCAGTCCTCCCGTGACCATGATCACTGTAAAGTGTTCGAAACGTCGGGAAATTATAAATCAAATACAAACGCGATAGAATCCGTAAAAGTAGTTTTATTACAATAATAGCTAAATATAAATGAATTAATTTTAGTAATATAAAGTAAGCCGCCTCTAAAAATTAATAATAATAATAACTTTTTATTCATCTTCACAAATAACATTTAACAACTAAGCTTGTTAACAATAAATACAATTAAATTAATATGATCATGCCATCTGTGGGAGATCTGGAGTCTAAACTAAGCCTGAGCCTGTATTTTAGTGTATAATTGGTATTCACTGTAAGCTTATTATGTTTTTGACTTGATAAATAAATAAATAAATAATAAAATTAATGTTATGCCTTCTGAGTTTTCTTGCCCGATCTTTTTCAGAGTGGACGCGTTCCAATTCAGTGGTAGCTTAATAGTTTTTATTAGATTTTTAAACTAGTAAATTGTCACAATATATCAATCATAAATTAAATGTTTAATATTTGTTTTTTTTTACATATAGAATCATTTTCTTTTTGTACTGGCAATAAATTTGTATTAAAATGTGGGTCAAACTCTTAATAACTGATACTGTAGCGGGTAGATATAAAATTCTGTAATAACGATGACTTTTGGATGCAAGACACCTTAGTCCTCCCGTGACCATGATCACTGTAAAGTGTTCGAAACATCAGAAAATTAAAAATCAAATATTTGTATTTGATTTTTAATTTTCTTACAAATCAAATACAAACGGCGATAGAATCTGTAAAAGTAGTTTTATTTCAAATAGATATTTTGAGTTTCACTGTGATATTGTATAGCAACAGATTCCTTCCTCTAAGAATACAGTTTATTAGCTACAATTGTTTCAACACCCACATTGTGTAAAATCATAGGATGGACTAAGAGAACGCAACTATGCGTTTAAATTACTAGATTGGTTCTATTAAACGAGGAAATTGTCTTTGTATATTTTTTTACAGACACCCCACACTAAAGTACTGATTTGTTATTCATCATACAGCTTATTGCCATCCACTGCTGGACGTAGGCCTCCCTCATACATATTAAGAGATAATGCTGTAATGGCTTGGCAAGTGAAGTGTTATACATTTCCAGGAGAGAGTTGTTGCTCGATGTTCTGGTTAACTTTGACCCGATTTCTAAGACTCTCACAAGCAAGTAAGGAGTACCGAAAATTGTATTTTTATCCTGTCGCCGTAAGGGTTGCACTCTGCACTAACAAATTATAATGCTACGAAAAAAAAATATAGTTGAATCTATCTAAAAGCTTATATATATTTTTGGGCATAGATAGATATTCTCATAGGAGATAACGCCATATTAGCCACGTTTAGTAGGCTTTATTATATTTTACAAATATAACTTTCTAAGTTATTTTTGAAAATATGTTCTTAGAAATCAAAAAAAATAAATATTGCTTTGATATATGAACTCTAAATCTCACAATTAACAGTCGTATATTTACAGCACTGCACTAGAGGTAGCAAGTTATAATATATTAAATTAAATTTACTAGTCTATCAGTGTTCCGCGAATCCGCAATGCGTCAGTTCCAACTAAGGTATATGTAGACCAAATACAATACGAGGAATCTTTTTGCATCTATAATAATAACTTTATATTATAAACTAGTAACTAGTTATTCATAAATACCATTAATATATTCCTCTTATAAGATATGAATTTAAAAATGATCTATCGAACTGTCTGTGAACTCTGCATTAATTAAATTGTATTATCGTCATCATCATCATCATCATTCTCCTACTCTTGTTCCAATTACTTGGGGTCGACGCAATATGTACTCCTCTTCCTACATATTGCAAAGGTTATTGGCAATAGTTTTATGACCAGCCGCCTGCTTGACATCAACCCTCCTTGGGAATGCAATTGCTGACCAAATGACATCAGATAGTATTGACCCAGATCAATATAAGTCTCTTAATCGTTTTTTACGACATCCACGAGCAAAGTAAGGGTTGGTAGTATTTGTAGCCGTTACCACACAGCAAATTAATTAAATTGTATTATCGTACAGATAAAATCTAAATACGTAAAAACATTCTAGCAATTTCGTCCGCGCGTAATTTCGTCTACGTCACGCAATTTCCTCCATCGCAATTTCGTCTGCGTCACATAAGAATGATAGAATGTTAGAGGAATTATGACGGTTAGCTTGAACTTTTGACGGGAATTTGAAAACATCATGTGGTGCTCTTGTATTATATTCGATATCTTAGTGTTTTAACATGTTACATTAGATAATTTTGATGGCATTTTATGTAATGTGATGCGGCGGAACTACTGGGACGTAGTGAATATCATACAAAAGTGCTTTACAACGTTTTCATTTTCCATCAAAATTCCCACAAGATACCATTAACAGTGTGGCCATAGCACTGTTGATGGCGACAATTTGACTTAGACAATGACTAACTTGAAAGACTAAAAACATGAAGATATTCATAACTCGATACTGGCACCAATAGCTCGCATAAATAGCTGATTCCCAATATATAAGAAGAAGAAGAAGACGGTTAGCTTTTAAATGGAACAAATATTCCCGTTTTTGTACTTTACATTGATGCTCCGCTCCTATTATTTAAAATGCGATGTTATCTAACCTATAGCTATATTTTCCTCGATAAACCGGCTATCCAGCACAAAAAGAATTTTTAATACGATCCAGTAGTTTCGGAGATTAGCGAGATAGCGTTTAACCAAATTAGTAGTAGGTCCATGCTTTTGACAGTTCTCTGTCTACACTGTAGACTTAGAACTGCCCGGACAGACCGGCCCAAGGCTATAGACTCTACAGCCTTGGGCCGCTCCGTCCGGTTAGTACCACAGTTTCGCAGAAGATCGACGTCTGAGAAATGGCAATGTACGCTTCGTTCGGTGAGTGAAAGAGCCGGAAGCTCAACTGGGTAGGTTTAGGGTTTGTATTGGTGGGCAGCGATCTAGTTCTACCTTTGGTATTGCAAAGGTCCATGAGCGGCGGTGACACTTACCGTCAAGTGTGCTGCTTGCTCGTTTGCCACTATAAGCAATAAAAAAAAAAAACAAATTCTGCAAATTTATAATATTTAATTAATTTATTTAATAAATAGTACCATTTTTTTTGACACCACTCTGCACTAAGTAAATAATCCTTGTATTGCGGGGGACTTTACAGACATTAAATTAGCGCAGACAAATTGCACCCAGACTCAGAACAATACTTTGTAGATCGCACAAAGTATTGTCCTGCGTAGGAATCGAACCCACACCACTGGCACGGAAGGTCTTAACCCCTACGCCATCTGTACAGTCAAATTTTAGATTTTAAGGCAATTTCACAAGGCATTTGATATATTTTTATAAAAACTCCTTTACTTATACTGTAAGTAGGCTGGCTTTAATATCCACTTATGAATCTAATATTTTTTTGTACTGAACGTGTATCAAACTATGATGTTCGGTGCAGAAGCTATAATACGCCATCAATATTGCCAAAGCTTAGTAATATAGATTACGTATTTGAGCTCGTGACCTTCTATTGATTTTCCAACAAGTTTTTCTTTGATGAAATTCATTATTATTATCGACAATATTAGCAAGACTTTTACTCTATAATATATTTCATCAAAACTTTACTTTATGATAAAATTGGTTCTATATTAATGAATTTAATTATAATTTTATTAAAAAAATATACAGTAGGAGTTTCTAAATTAGAATATAAATGAAAATGTATACAGTGAAGGAAAATACCAGATAAATCTATATGCCTCTTTAAAAAATAATTGGAATGTGTGAAATTTATGAGTGTGATGAATTAAGAATACAATTCACCACCACCTACTCTATTTTTTTGTGTCACGTTTTTTTTCTGGTCACACTTAGCTAAATCCGTCCGGGGCAACAGAAGAAGCGGCAGCGATACCATAAACCCGCCCCACAATGTACCTCTACCAGTGGTACCCAGTGGGCCAGCAATAGGGAGTCAGCAATTTTAAATAACTTAAATTATTCTAGGTTCTCCTTTTTGCTGATGTCATTTAAATAGAATAAATGATAAGATAAATAGATAAGAAAATAAATGATAATTTTTCGAAACTCTTTAAAGTCAATCTCTTTTAAGGTCAATCTATATTAAAATAAATAGAAAAAATATACATTATAATTCTGTAACAATTAATATTTAGCAACCTCAATCTTAAGAATGATAGGTATTTTATACTAAAGTATCTACGAGCTCGCAAACGCGTCTCATTAAGCTTGAAACTGGATGCAAAGATGGCTTTTTTTTAGGACAAACGGACAAAATATTTAGCAAAGATTTTTATACGTATGATTTATAAATTGGTACACACGTAATGTGTATTATGCAAGATTGAGAACTTCGTAGCACTCCATCATCATCACGGCCGCCTGCCTGATGTTCACCTTTCTTGGTAATGTAATTGTTGACCAAACGGCATTAGGTGGAATTGGCCCAAGTAGACATAAAGCTCTTAGTCCTCTTTTTCAACATCCACGAGCAAAGTAAGGGATGGCATTATTCGTAGTCGCTACCACACAGCACATTCGTAGCACCTCCAATTTATATATATATATATATATATATATATATATATATATATAGTGGTCGACAATCGCTGATCAAATATATATATATATATATATATATATATATATATATATATATATATATATATATATTTGATCAGCGATTGTCGACCACACACACACTTTGTTATTCCAATTCATTAAAATCAATAATAATATCTAATGAATTCGAAGTGGCGACTGCTGAAATAATAATTTTGGATGTTGCGATTTCCTTTTTTTAGGTTTAAATCACTCACGTTTGATACAGCTAACAAATTAAAACATGTTTTAGTCGATCAGCCATTTTGATTTAAGGTACACTAACGAGCAGGCATTTAACTTCTATATCTGATGATCTGTGGCATATGGATTCCCCATTACAAATATCAGTCTCTCACAAAAACATGAATGTTATCATAACTATATTGTACGTGGATAATTTGTATTTACCTTTGTGATAGAGAAATAAATAGATAATTATTATTATCATATATCTGGATTAAAACGTTTTTCTTTAAACTTTATTGAAACATTATTAAAATTTTAATCATAAAAGAACTTATAATATCAATAGTGCTATCTTATAATAGAAATAACTTTCTCTCCCTCACTGAAATGAATTCGTTGTAAAATGTTTTTTTCTTGGGGTGGCAAACGAGTAGACAGCACACCTGATGGTAAGTGTCACTGCTGCCCATGGAGCTTTGCAATACTAAGGGTACAGCTAGGCTGCTGCCTACCAATACAAACCCCAAACTCACCCATTTAGCCTTTCGGCTCTCTCGCTCAGCGAACGAAGCGCAATAGCACGTTGCCATTACTCAAACGTCGAACTTCTGCAAGAGTGTGGTACTACCCCGGACGGACCGGCCCGTGGCAATAGACAGAGAACCACTATTACCACTATTAACTGTTTACTAACTGTTTACTGGCATGTCATTCTCATACTTGTTCCATAGCTTAGTTTCGATGCATAACACTACGAAATAATGCTATAAATTTCTTTTCTCCTGTTTTGATAGCTGTTCTGCTATTCGAGATGGAAAAAGAAAATCTAACATCATAAAAAGTCGTTCCAGTTATTCTTGAGTTATGAATATAAATAATACAACTTTTTTATATACATAAATGAATGCAAGACAAGCTAATATTAAACACATACGCTTCTAAGGCTATACAGAATGGGGAGTGTTATAACAAGATCATGAATTACCTATGAAAATTGTAAAAAACTTACCATCAGGTGTGCTGATTCCTCGTTTGTCACCATAAGCTATAAAAAAAAATTCTACATCCGAAATCTTAAAGACGCTCTTGTTTTATATCTGTATCTAGATATAGGCATCCGGGATAATGTAATAATCACTACAATTGGCAAGTATGTTACCGATTGCGGCTACCAGAAGAAAGTATGTGAAGGTGACATAATGTATTCTGAGCCCTAATAAAAATTTAAACGTAGTTACAACAATGATATGTTGAAATATAAACAATAGAATTGTATATTTGGGTCATCCATTTACTATTTGAATGAATCATTCAATGCATATAGGTTTAGGAAATATTTTATGTAATGAAAATGTAATTTTAGGTTAATTGCATTATTTTAATGAGCGTTGCTTAATTTTAGGAAATATATAGATGATTTTTATCATTAATATTTCATCATTATTATCATCATAAACTAAGCTTACGCGACGTATATTATTATACCACTACTGAGCACGTATCTCTTCCATAATAGGAGGGAAATTGACCTACTAAATCACACTGGTCAGATGGGTTGATACATATATATATATATATATATATATACATACATACATACATATCATCACGCCATATCCCTTGCAGGGTAGGCAGAGAGAACAGAGTGCCAGAGAACTCTATCTCTGCATACTTCACTCGCTTCCTCAACATTCATAATTCTCTTCATACACGCTCGCCGGTTTCGGAGACTCTTGACTCCACCTTCCTTCAGTACATGACCGATCTGGTCTAGGTAGGTTAGTCTCGGTCTCCCTCGGTACCTACATCCTTCCACTTTCGCATTGTATATCTTCTTAACCAGGCGTTCGTTCGGCATTCTTTCCACATGTCCGAACCATCGGAGCATTCCCTTTCGCATCTTTACACCAATACTCTCTTTCATACCTACTCGCTCTCTTACGTCGTCGTTACGAATGCGGTTGGTCAGCCTAACTCCACAGATTTTCCGCAGAGATCGCATTTCGACCGCATTAATTTTACTATCATACTCTTTTCTGCATTCCCAACTCTCGCTTCCATACAGTAATGTTGGGACAAGCACTGCGTTATGTATTGCTACACGTGCCTTCTGGCTGAGGTGGTGGCTGCCGAGAAGTTGCCCCAACGTTCCGTTCACTCTATTTCCCGCATTCACTCTTCGCTCTATATCAGTGGTGTACCTTCCATCTCGGCTAAATCCACATCCAAGATATACAAATTCATCCACTTGCTCTAGTACATCATTACCTATTGTTACTCTTACATCTGTTCTGGTTTTATCTCTTTCAAAGACCATTATTTTGGTTTTGCTCACATTCACGCGTAGACCCCTTTTCTTACAATCTTCTGTCATTGTGTCGACTAGGGTCTGCAGGTCAATCGCTGACTGTGCCAGCAGGACTGCATCATCTGCATAAAGCAGAGCAGTGACCACTGAGTCGCCCATCTGGACTCCCACATTCATATCGTTCAACCTTTGGAGACATTTATCCAGATATATGATAAACAGCCTGGCTGACAGAATGCACCCCTGCTTAACGCCGATATTGACGTCAAACCAAGGCGACATTCCATCATCCAGCCGCACACAGGCTCTACAGCCCATGTAACTGGACTGCACAGCCTGTAGCAGTTTACCGTTAATACCATACTCCGGTAAAATGTCCCAAAGTTCCTTTCGTACAACCGTGTCAAATGCTCTCTCCAGATCCACAAAACTGCAGAAAACCCTCTGACCTAGAGCCAGATGCTTCTCCACAATGTTGCGCAGAGAGAACACTTGATCCATGCATCCCCTTCCACTCCTGAAACCTCCTTGTGTCTCACACAGTAAACCATCGGACACCATCCTCATTCTCCTTTCAATAATTTTTCCATACACTTTTGCTGCCAAACTGGTCAAGCTTATGGCTCTGTAATTTGCGCAGTCATAACGTGAACCCTTGTTTTTAAACAAAGGCACGATGACTGCGCTATTCCAGTCCCTGGGAACCATTCCCGAGCTCCAACATAAATTGAGGAGCAACAGGAACGCCTCCCAGACACAAGAGCCACCAAGCTTGATCATCTCGGCAGACACCATATCAATGCCCGCTGCCTTACCATTTTTCAAACTTCTTATCGCCCATTCAACTTCATCCATACTGATGCCATCGGAGGACGCCGTTGTCGAATGTTGATCTACTAAACCACATCCAACACCGGCGCCAACCGTAGCATCCGCATACATATCGCCAAAATATTCACTCCATCGGCTTAACACGTCTTGTGTTTATGTAAGAATGTCTCCACCTTTAGACCTTATTTTATTCATTCTGAAGGCTGACCAACCACCCCGAGACTTCTTCACCTCCCTCCAAAAGAGTTTGGTGTTACCCTCGAAGTTTTTAGTCAGCCTATCTTCTGCACTCATACTTGCTCTATCACGTTTCTCTTTCACTAAGGCCTTGGTGTCATTCTTACATTGCCGATATATTTCTTTCTTCTGTTCAGTCATACTGTCATTCAGATTCAAAGAAGAGACATAGTCCAGCCACGCTTTCTTCTTTTGCTCTACGGAAGCTGCCACTTCCGCATCCCACCATGCATCACCATTTGTTTTTCTATGCTTCTTTGAACTTCCACATACTTCTTTCGCTGTATCTACCATACTCTCTTTCAATACTCTCCAGCATTCTTCAATGTCCGATTGCGGCTGGCTTGCCATCGTCAGCCGTTCTCGGACACCCTCTGCATACTTTTCTCTTACACACTCTTCTTGCAACCTTTCAACCTTTATTCTTTCAAGCCCTCCGAAGTGGACACGCTCTCGCCAGTGCCTCCACTTTCTGAACAGACCACTAAATCTCGCAATAACGAGATAGTGGTCCGTATCGACTGTGGGGCCCCTGTAGGCTCTTGCGTCCAATATTTTGCTTCGGAGGCGACTGTCTACCAAAATTAAATCTATTATGCTTTTCTGTTCATTCCTTCTCCATGTATACATATGGATGTCCTTATGTTGGAAAAATGTGTTTGACACAATAAGGTTTCTCTCCATGCATACATCCGCTATGAGCCTACCTGCGTCGTTCACTCTCTTATCACCAAATGGACCAAGTACGTCCTCATAGTCGGGACGCTTGGTCCCCACCCATCCGTTCAAATCTCCGCATACAATCACGCGTTCACTGGTTTCTGCCATATTCAGAACTTCCCTAACATTGTCCCAAAACTTCTCTAGGTCTGATGCCACCGAGGATCCTACGGGAGCATATGCTACAACCATGAATACCTTGGTGACACCTAGTTTTATACGGACCCAGAGAAGTCTGGGATCAGACATTCCGTAATCCTTCACACCTGAGGCCAAGCGAGAGGACAACAGCACTCCTACCCCCATGCTGGCTCGATCGCTCTGTGGTACACCAGACCACAGAGCCATCCCGCCACCAGGAAGATCGCAGGCGTCGCTGCCCCTTCGCTTGGTCTCTGTTACACAGAGCACGTCTAGCTGTTTGTCCGCCATGACGGATATCAGCTCGTGCAACTTACCTTCCACACAACCTCTTACATTCCACGTGCCCACCCGGCACTCCGTTCTCCTCGACTCGCCTAACTGGGCAAGGCGTGATGGGTGGCGGCCCCCATCGCCGCAACTGCCGATGTTCGTACCGACGGGGGCGGGTCGGTACGCGTCGCCTCCGGGGGACGCCCTAACCCGCATTGCGGTACGCATTTCGAGCCGGATTAGCAGTCTAATTAGACTGGCAGGGGACGCGAACGAGCACGCTCCGGACTATGCCCCCCTATATATATATATATATATATATATATATATATATATATATATAGATATGTATATATATATATATATATATATATAGATATATATATATATATATATATATATATATATATATATATATATATATATATATATATATATATATATATAGATATATATATATATATATATATATATATATATATATATATATATATATATATATATATAGATATATATATATATATATATATATATACATACATATCATCACGCCATATACCTTGCAGAGTAGGCAGAGAGAACAGAGTGCCAGAGAACGCTTCCTTCAACATTCATAATTGTCTTCATACACGCTCGCCGGTTTCGGAGACTCTTGACTCCACTTTCCTTCAGTACGTGACCAATCTGATCTAGGTAGGTTAGTCTCGGTCTCCCCCGGTACCTACATCCTTCCACTTTCGCATTGTATATCTTCTTAACCAGACGTTCGGTCGTTCGTTTCGTTCGTTTCTTTCGTTCATTTTGTTCCTTCGTTCGTTCGTTTTATTTCGAGCTGTCCTTCTTTTGCACAGATTTTATAAACACATCATTTCCATTAGTCGACTTAGTGACACAGACAATATAGGTGGTGAATTGTATTCTTATTCCATCACCGTCATAAGAAATGACATAGATTTGAACTTGAAATCATTTTAACTGGTTATACCAAAATTTTAAACCCAATACGAATGGCTACTGGAATTTTTCGTGCATTTTCTTACTCGTGAGAGATCGTAAGAGACGACTAAGGGATATAGAACGCATATAACATCCATGCAAGAGAAGGAAAACTCCAAACAGGACCCTATACTAACACGTCTGACCAGCGTAGTGTGGTAAGTCTAAATCCCTTCTATTATGGAGAAAATTTGAGCCGAACAGTGGGACATATATGAGCTGAGAATCAATGATGATGATTAATACGAATGGCAATATGTAACCAAGGATAATTTGTCAGCTGTAACTACTTTTTTATATATACCACCTAAAGTAAGAGATTGTTCCATAATCGTCACGGTTAGCTGGCGGATTGGCGATTGCATTTGGTGTTATAAGCTTCCCAGAAGGGTGTAAGCTAATTCTTCTGGTGATCCTTTAGCTGGGCTTAAACGACGAACGAAGAAAGAAAATTCAATACTATAAGGTAATAATCTAAATTGTACTAGCAAAAGCATTAAAGCGAGAAATAATACAATATTTTGTATACAAAATACTATTTATATTTTATTTCTTAAAAACCTTATTCCGTTTTCCATGAAAATTTATACGTCACGGTTGCGTGATAGCTAATAATTATTTCCATGTTTCCAAAATTAAACGTGCAAGTGTTAATTTTAAAACATATTTCTTTTCTATTTTGGATTTATAGTTGACTAGCTTTTGCCCGCGGCTTCGCTCGCGTTAAAAAGTATTATTATTAATGAGGTATAGTTTTTGCGGCTTTACTTTTGTTTAGTGTGTGTAAAAAATTTGGATTATTTTTTTAATTTTTGGGCTGTGCGTTGATAGATCACTATGTCAGTCATACTATCATATGTCAGATAAGTTTTCATTTGATTTAAGTATAGGTGTTGTCGGTTAGACTTTTTTAAAATGGCTAAAGAAAATCTGAACGTTAATGGAGAAGTTGAATAATGTACTGTCGTCTCTATTGTTGGTGACGCTGCATGTTTGTTTTGTGCTCTCTCTTATTTAATGTACGGAACACAAGATAGAGCGATGGAGGGGCGTTCAGAAATTGTCAGATATGTGGTTAATGACTGGAGCAAGTTTTCAATTATGACCCACGACAGGAATGGTGATAACTACGTAACATCTGACGAATATTTTGCTGATATGATGAAAAATGCTACTTATGGGGGATTTTGTGAGTTAATAGCAGCAGGATTAATATTCCCATTTAAGTTTGAAGTTTATAGAAACGGTCTCATATATACGGAATCTGGATATAACGACTATCCGGTAAGGCGATTACGATTCAGCCAAGATTTGTCCAGTGGGCATTTTGATGCCTATCTTCCCATAGCAGCACAGAAAATTACTCGGCGTCGTATGGAGGTAACCCCAGCAAAATGTCAACGGGTACTGCAGCACGTCATAAGCTGGATGTATCTCACTGATACGCTGAAATGAGTTACTTTGGCTTTCGAGGATAATGACTCTTCGGTCAAAATGCTGATCTACCAATAGAACAGCCACTTCATTTGCCGTTGGTGCATTAAATATGCCTCTGTCTTCTCTTTGTGTTTTTTTATCTGCGTGTATTATATTAACGTTCAGATTTTCTTTAGCTATTTTACAAACGTCTAACTGACAAAACCTATACTTTAATCAAACGAAAACTTATCTGACATATGACAGTATGACTGACATAGTGATCCATCAACACACAGCCCAAAAATTAAAAAAATAATCCTATTTTTTTACACACGCTAAACAACAGTAAAGCCGCAAAAACTATACCTAATTAATAATAATACTTCTTAACGCGAGCGAAGCCGCGGGCAAAAGCTAGTCGTCAAATATAAACCGCTAGATATATTATCTATGCACTATGCACAAAAATGGTTAATTCAAAATTCTCTACAAAATAACTCAATGTAGATGGCGCTAGCATACAGAAATTCGTATATTTTAAACTGAAAAGTTACTAATCTTATATAGCCTGCATCTCAAAATCCTTTCTTAGGGGATGCCTACGTCATAATAGCTTTATGCATGCAAAGTCTCAGCCCGATCGGTTTAAAATTGACAAAGCTTCAAACTTTCATCCCCTATTTTATCCCCTTGGGGGTAGAATTAATCAAAATCCTCTCTTAGCGAATGCCTACGTCATAACATCTACCTGCATGCCAAATTTCAGCCCGATCCGTTCAGTGGTTTGGGCTGTGCGTTGATAGATCACTATGTCAGTCAGTCACCTTTGAGTTATATATATATAGATTGGACGTGATAAGTTCATCTTTTTCAGCTCATCCCGATCCTTTATTCTATTTCAATGCCATCCGGCACTGCCTCCATACCGGTGAAAAACAGCATATCAAGAGCTAAATTGTATAAACACGTATGGCTAATAGGGTATGGATTAAGATACTAACTTAAATTCCAATGTCACGAATTCCCACGCAGGATAATGTTAGTGCGATCAAAAATTGTTGTTTTGAAAAACATATTTATAAAGTTCCCCCGCGGATTATTTCCTTTAATAAACTTGACAATTTGGTATATACTTTAATTTTTAATCTTTTTATACTTTAATCTCTTTTAATTATTTCATACAGGTATATAAAAACAATGTAAGACATCATCATCATCATCATCATCTCAGCCTACATATGTCCCACTGTTCAGCTCGGGCCTCCACCACAATGGGAGGGAAATTGACCTACTATACCGCGCTGGTCAGACGTGTTGGTATAGGGTTTTATTTCGAGTTTTCCCTCTTTTACGCAATGTGTAAGACATACTGCGTTCTTATGTCACACTCCTCCCCCAAATTGGGGGGAATTGACCTACATCACACTCATTATTATAAATACACGGTTGATATAAGATTTCGTTTTACTACCACTGACGACAGTGACACTGTGGTACTTGTGGTATCTTTCAAGGCGGCGTCGTGCATTTAGTTGTTTAATGGGTGAGGGACAAACACAATCTTATTTCTTATTGTTGCTCTAGGCAAAGCGGTGTACGGTTAAATATTGCTGACAAAACAAAAAAAAAAAAAAAAATCTGTGACGGTGTGGTCCTGTTCTAGACGATCAGCCCGCGACTGTAGAAAGAAAACTGCCAGCAATGTGGCCCTACCACTACCAATTCTGGATTACATAGAGAGATATCCTAACTGAAATTCGCATCATCATCCTTAGCGTGCTCATAGATAGTCAACCTGCTGTGAAGATGACTATGTTTACGATTTATCCAGGTTATAAAATTCGAGCTTTCTTCTTGTTCTTTTTTTTTGCGGCGGGCTAAAGAGTGATTACGCCCCGCTAATTCATCCGGGGCGATAAAAGAAACGGCGCGCGACCCTATAGACCCACCCAACATGTACCTCTCTACGCAGAGCGAGCGGGCCACCGGAACCCGGTCTTTACAAACTATTAGAATATGAAGGTAAAATTTGGATGCTATCATTTAATGAATATATCTCTGTTGGAAAATCAAGCAGTCTAATTAAACAGCTCCAGTTCGATCCTCGGCTTTCTCTTTTTTTTTTTTAATCATACCTATTATCTAAAGGTCTTTCTCTTGTAGTCGTCCCGTTCACGCTTCCTCTATATATTTGCTTTGTCAACCTCTCCTCACTCATTCTCTCTATATATCCAAACCACCTTAGCCTTACTTCCTACCCTTCTTAATCTTTGTCACTACTTCTTCATTCACACCGCAGCGCTCTCTTATGACCTAATTCCTAATTTTATCTTTCAGACTTACTCCACACACACTACGAAGGGCTCTCATCTCTACAGCATTTATTCTACTTTCATGTCTTCCCAGCCAATCCAACTTTCACTAGCATACATGAGGGTTGGGACTAATACGCATTTATGGATCCTTATCGAGGTAAATTTATTAACGAAAAAAAATCGGCCAAGTGCGAGTTGTACTCGCGCACGAAGGGTTCCGTAAAACTAAAAATCTCGTTTGGTCAACAATTACATTCCCAAGGAGGGTTGACGTCTGGCAGGGGGCAGGTCATAAAACTATTGCCAATAACTTTTACATTATGTACTATGAAAGAAGAGTACATATTGTATCGATCCCAACCAGCCACTGGAGCAGCGTGAACTTGTCGTCAGTGGCCGGCCCGACGGGATACCCCCTGAGAGGTACCCTCCCCTTGAGCGACGAGGGGGCGGACGTCGGAAGTAATTGGGATAAGAGTAGGAGAATGATGATGATGAATTCAAGTTTCTTTTTTCTTTGATATTAATTCAAGTTACACCTAAATTAGTAGTAAATAAAAATTAGTAGTCTTAATAAATATTAAAACTACTAATTTTTAAAACATTTAATTAACACGTTTTTAAACAATTTTATTTATAATATTATATTATTAAATTATTATAAATAAATTTTGCAAAAATAAATAGCAAAAAGAGCTCGGCGGCGGTGAGATTCAAACTCGTGCCTACGGTGTCTTAAACCAGCACCTTAGACCACTCGGCCACGCTGCCTGTTCATTGTCAGTGCAAAATTAACTGCTGCTTGTTAACCATACACGTTCAGGTGAAAAGGGGTAGTGAGTTTAAAATGATTAAAAATATTTTTTTTATATGATGTAATCAAAAATTTACAGTTTTCACAATTTTTCCTTAATCTGTGCTATAAGACGTTGCTTCGTTCCAAATTTCAAGATTCTGAGTTCACGGGAAGTACCCTGTAGGTTTTGATTCCCTTGAGAGTGTCGAAAATTTGCAGAAATTTGCGACATAAATAGCTGTATCTTTTGATTGCGTTAGCTTAAAAGTTTGATTTTTTTACAGCTCTAAGGGACTGTAGACTTGAGTGTTTGATATAAATTTCAGCTTAATACCTCCACGCGTTCCTGAGAAAAAGAGTCTTGACAGACAGACAGACGGACAGACGGACGGACGGACAAAATAATGATCCTATAAGGGTTCCGTTTTTTCCTTTCGAGGTACGGAACCCTAAAAATGACCATCAAGAATTCTGTGCAATCGCCGTTATCATTCCGACTGTTGAGATAACATGATCTATGATTGATGCATATGATTAATGATATGGACCACTATGAGTTACAAGTAAAATTAATGATAGAGCTAGTGATATACGACATTGCTAGTAATGTATAAGCGAAAAGCGTAATTATAACATTATTATTACCATTGGGTGATTATAATATCATTACGATATCAACTATCATATTTACCTGATGTTTTCAATATCATGAAAATTGCATAATTTTAATGTAAGTAATTATAAATCATATCATTAATAATAAATAAATCTTAATCATAATGCATAAACTCCATAAGGCTAACTATGAATTATCAATTTTACATTTTGCACACCTCATAAGCGAAGCGTTAAGGTCTTGCTCTACTCTCGATATATGAAAATAAAGTAATTTTCAAACCAAAAAACGATTGTATTTTTCTCGCATTGCACTTATAAGATAATATTATCATACATATGTCAAGAAAAAACATTTGTTTAAACGTATTTGATACTTTTAAAAAGCAATTATTTTGTAATAGTCTTCCGTGTGGTGACGGAGTAAGAATACCATTCATCACCCCATATCTTACCCGTGGGTGATCGTACGAGACGACTAAGGGATATAAGAGGCATATAACATCTATACGAGAGAAGGAAAACTCGAAACAAAACCCTACACCAACACGTCTGACTAGCGCGGTATAGCAGGTTAATTTCCCTCCCATTACGGAGGAGGCCCGAGCCCAATAGTGGGACATTTATGGGCTGTCTTGATGATGATGATGAAGAAAATAGTTGATTAAAAATAATATTCGAGGACGTCCGGATTAAATATTCTGGATCTGGCACGATCATTGACTAATAGTAAATGATATGTATTATAAAAATTATGAGGCGTGCACTTTTGGATTTTCCACATTATCGTTTGAACGTAATCTAATAATCTACCACGGGATTTGTATGCGGCTACAACCTGAAAAGATCTGGTAAGTAATCTCCAGTTAGCTTAATAATAATAAACATTTATACATACATACATTCATACATATTATCACGCCATATCCCTTGCAAGCTAGGCAGAGAGATGTAAACATTTATTTGTAAGAATACGAGTATACAAGTTCTTTGTTTTTAAATTTTAAGCACTAGCCATATTCTACCATTAACTGGTGTACAATATATTTATTTACATCATAATAATAATTGTTTTAACATTAATAATCACAAATTCTATTATTATTATAAATTTCGCTCCAGTCATAGCTCCTTATCATTTAAAAAATCTTTTACACTAAAATAACATTTATCTAATAACAATCTGAGCAGTTGTAGTTTTGCTTTTAATTTATTTACGAGTATGTCTTTAAATCTATTTGGTAATATATTCTAGACAAGTATTGCCATTCAGTACACATTCTTACTAAATACATTTAATTTTTGTTTAGGTACTAATAGTTTATGAGTATATCTACCTAGTCTCGTCACAGCATCATTGTGCATACAAAATAAGTGCGGATTTTTACGTACAAAATACAAATTTCATATATATAAATACTCAGCAGTAGCAAAAGATTCTATTTTTTTAAATGTTCTTTACAACTTTCCGATTGCTGTAACCCAAACAAAACGTATGCCTTTTTTTTGTACATATAAAATAAATGCTCTATTCACCTCTATTGAATTATCCCACAGTATAATAGCATCTTAATTTTGAGAACACATACCAATGATATGCATTTAAAGCAATTTCTAAGGTAATATACGTATTTAAGTGATATAGAATGTAAACAAATCTGTCCAGACTTAAACAGAGATATTCAACGTGTTGCTTCCAGTTACAATATTTATCCATTATAATGCCATTTTCCGTGTGGTGACAGAGTAAGAATACAAATCACCGCCCCCCTATCTTACCCGTGGGTGATCGTACGAGACGACTAAGAGATATAAAACGCATATAACATTTATGCTAGAGAAGGAAAACAAGAAACAAAACCCTATACCAACACGTCCGACCAGCGTGGTATAATAGGTCAATTGCCCTCCCATTATGAAGGAGGCTCGAAACCAACAGTGGAATGTGTATGAGCTGAGATGAAGATGATGATGATGATAATGACAAAGGATGTTGCATCTACTTCCTCAACTAATATGTGATTATACTTTATGTTTAAGTTATTTGTTTAAGTTTATTTGATTTACTATTGTAAGTCTGAAAAGTTATAATTTTTGTTTTATCTACGAAACCGTTTTGGTTAGGTGTTAGAATAATATTATTTTTTTTCTAATAAAAAAATATAAACCTTCTCGTGCATTATTTTTTCGAAGATCTTTGATAAGATAGGTATTTAAGTAATGGGTCTATGATTGTTCGTGTTATTAGTATCCCCCTTTTTACCTGACTGCGCGACGCAAAGGAGTGGTAATGTGTTTAACAGTTTATGTATGTATGTTACTTTTAAGCACTACACAGACCAAACGCCTGGGCCAATTTTTATGATTCATACATCAATCGATTCCTCTTATTCCCACGAGTGTCACTAAAGATATGACGTTAATAAAAATTCAATATGGCGATCACTGGACGCCATTTTGTGAAAATTATTAGAATGTATTTATTTTCTTCAATAGTATTCATTCCATAATATATTATAGAATTATGGACCACCGGACATTTAAGTGCTTGTTTTTATCTTTTCAGCTTTTTTTATTGTGTACGTAATTTGATTCACTTTTTACGCAGTCAGATTTTTGATTTTTTTAATTACTTTTTTTTTATACAAAGGTCTTAGTTGTATTTCACGATATCCATGACCATAAGTGTTGGTAATATACGTAACTACACATCACCCCCAACATATAATGAGGTAAATAACCAATAATTTCCTCAATTACAGATGAATGATAAATTACTTAGGATATGTAAACGAGATAACAAGAAGATAATACCCATTTCAGATAATTTATATAATGGGAGCAGAAAATAGTTGATGTAATTTACAATAATAATATTTGTGTTGTTTGGTTAATGTTATTTATGATAATGATTATTAACGCGCTTACATTAAATTGATTTTTTTATTGTTGTTGTTTTGCTTACATTATTTCGATTTTTATATATGTTGTTGTATTGCTTACGTTAATTTGATTTTTATGTAATGGATTCTTTGTACTTGAATTTCACTCTCTTTTAAAAATCGTATTAATTTGAAACATTGCACGCTAATCATTTGTGTGGTGATGGAGTAAGAATACAGTTCACAACCCTTACCTTACCTGTTGGTTCAGTTAAAGACGATGAATGCATATAACATGCATATAGCATCTTAGTAAGAGAAGGAAAACTTGAAATAAAACCCTATACCAACACTTCTGACCAGAGCGGTATAGTAGGTAAATTTCCCTCCAATTAAGGAGGGCGGTTTTTTTTATGTTGGCGGCTAAAATTTTGGCAGGATTCAATAGATGTGACGGATAAAACATGGGGTTACTTTTTAAGATATTTTTAAAATGAATATTTTTACCAAAATCTATTGATAAAAATGTATTAGAATTGACATTATTTTTCAGTATATATAAATATATACACACATTATTTTATTTATTAATCTGTTCTTAAATTAAATATATTGAAGATTTATTGTGCCATTAGTTTGGTTATTTAACTTTTATTTTGGCTATCTACGTGTTTTGTGATATCAGTTACGAATACTACCAACTCTTTGTTCATAGATATCGTAAGAGACGACTAAAAACTTTATATCGTCTTGGGTCAACTCCTTCTGATGTCATCTGATCAACAAATACATTCCTAAGTAGGTTTAATGTCAGGCAGGCGGCCAGTCATAAAACTATTGCCAATAACTTCTGCAAAATGTATACTGGATGAAGCGTGCATATTGTGTGGACTTCAATTAGTTGGGATTAGAGCAAAATGATGATGATGAGTTTAGTTATTTACAAAAGCATGTATTTTTTTTTCATTTTTTTTTTATTACTCCAATATTTTTTTTTTTTAATTCACTAGGCACTAAATTTTATACTGTAAAAGTTACAGTATAAAATTTCTGTGATTAATATTATGGGCGTCATAAAATCTGGCTAATATAGCACCAACGGAGTTAATAGTAGCCCTTTACTCGGAGACTTTTTTTTATAGCTTGTAGTGGCAAACGAGTAACTAGCACACCTGATGGTAAGTGTTACTTCCACCCATGGACCTTTGCAATACCAGAAGTATAGTTAGATCACTTCCTATCAATGAAAACCCAAACCCACCCTGAAAGTTAAGCCTCCGATTCTCTCACTCACCGAACAAAGCACAGTAGCACATTGACAGTGCTCAGACATCGATTTTCTGCCAGAGTCTGGCACTAGCCCGAATGGACCGGCCCGTGGCTGTAGATAGAAAACTACCAACTGTCAACGTGTCAGTATAGCCCTACTACTATTAAATCATCACTCATCATTCTTCTACTCTTATCCCAATTACATGGGGTCGATACAATATGTACTTTTGTTTCATAGTACATATTGTAAAAGTTATTGGCAATAGTTTTATGACAAGCCGTCTACCAGACGTCAACCGTCCTTGGGAATGTAATTGTTGACCAAACGGCATCAGATGGAGTTGGTCCACGTCGTTATAAGGCTCTTAGTCGTCTTTTACGACACCCAAGAGCAAAGTAAGGGTTGGTAGTATTCGTAGGCGCTACCATACAGCTATCTACCACTATTAAATATTATTAGATTTCACAGATGTTAAGAGTTTCCTACTCTTAGCACCAAGCGCTATTATAAACACGCCTGTATTATCCCCACTTTATGGTAGGGGACCTATATCCAAAAGTGCATATTGATATGCTGATATACATGTAGATTAGACTGGGCCAAAAAAAACGAACAATTTTTTTTATTAACGGTACTGTGAAAATATTGTTCATGATGACAAAAGAAAATTATTCTACTTTAATATATGTTTTTGGAAGATAAAGCCGGCTTTAAGGAAATAATACTTGTATTGTGGGGAAAGTTACAAACATATAACCTAACAGACAGAAATAACATCCAAACTCAGAACAGGAATTTGTGGATACACACAAAGTACTGTCCTGCCTGGCAATCGAACCAGCGTGGTAGTTAGCATATGGAATATTTCCTATATTTATTATTCAGCCTTATGCTATTCACTGCTGGACATAGGCCTCCTTCAGACTTTGTTACTCATCCCATCAACCAGGCCCTAAACTCCGCTGTTGGAGATAGGCCTCCCCACGAGAATGCCACTTAAATCAGTCCTGTACCAACTGCATCCAAACGGTTTCCAGCGACCTTCATTATGTTATCAGTCCACCTAGTAGGGGGTCGTCCTTCGACGTGCTAATTCTTCGGGCTATGTCGGTTACGCCCGTTCTTCTACGGATTTCCGTATTCCGGATTTTATCACGCAGAGAAATACCGAGCATAGCCCTCTCCATAGCACGCTGAGTGACTTTAAGTCTTTTTATGAGGCCGACATTTAGAGACCATGTTTCAGTGCCATAAGTCATCGCTTTTAACACATATTGGTTATTAAACTTTGCTTTCAGATACTACGGAATATTAGACGAGAAGATCCTCCTAAGTTGCCCGAACGTTGCTTAGCCGAGTTGGATTCGTCGGCTGACCTCTTTCTCGAAATTAGATCTACCTAATTGGACTGTTTGTCCTAGGTAAACAGTGATCGACAACTTCGAGAATCACATTCCCAACTAGGACCATGTACAGAAATGACATGGGTATTAGACATGACTTTCGTTGTGTCCATGTTCATTTGCAACACTACTAGTTAGGAGACATTGCTGAGGTCATTGATCATGGTGCCAAGGTCCTCCAGGGATTCTGTCATGACTACAATATCGTCTGCGAATCGAAGGTGAGTGATGTATTCGCCATTGATGCGGATGCCGAGTCTGGTCCAATCTAAGAATTTGAAGACATCTTTCAGCATAATGGTGAATAGTTTACTGAAGAATAAAACCATATCCTAGGGAATAAAACCGTAATCGCCATGCTTTGCAGGCGGGTTGGCTATCACAATGAAGTATTATACGTTTCCCAGGTAAGATCTGCTGTTCTTTTTTTTCTTTTTCTTTTTTGTTGCTTATGGTGGCAAACGAGCAGACAGCACACGTAATGGTAAGTGTCACTGCCACCCATGGACCTTTGCAATACCACGGGTAAGCTAGGTCGCTGCTTACCAGTGCAAGCCCCAAACCCATCAGTTGGGCTTCCGGCTCTCTCGCTCACCGAACGAAGTGCAATAGCATATTGCCATTATTCAGACGTCGATCTTCTGCTCAGTGCGTTACTACCCCAGACGGATCGGCCCGCGGCTGTAGACAGAGAACTATCCATATCGTGGTCCTACCACTGTTCGCTTCCATGGTGAACACTTAGGCAATTTTTACGACGCAAGTAACAATTGTATTATTATACCGTTACCACGCAGGTATATTTTCCATAATATAATATCAATTATAATATTTTATACGCTCTTTTATCATTGATTTCGTGTCTAATAAAGAAAGCTAGAAAAAAAATGTATAATTTGATAAAGTCGCTTAATTTTCTCGCGTGTATCAAAAACTTTAAGAACGTAATTTTATTAGTGTTTAAATGCACCGTCGCTTGGTTACAGCTATATACGTGATAAATTCTAATAAACATTATGATTTTGATAAAAACTTTGTAATTATTCTAAAATACACTATAATATGAAAATATACAATTAAAAAAAAAAGTGTATCGCCCTGTTATTTTCGTACGAGGCTTCTATTGTTTTTTAAATTACTCAAATATATATCTCAACTTTTTTTACTATACTAAGTATCACTTAGTGCATGAAGAACTACTTAAAATGTAGTAAATAGCTTATTTTTATACACGTCATAAATATATTTAACTGTAAAGGACCTGAAAATTTGTATTAAAAAAATATTATAAAACCTAATTCTATCTATAATTATAAAATTCAATCTTAAAAATATGATATTTAAAAATGTATACATTAGTAAAACACATAAATTCATACAGAAATAGAAGAAAAAAAAAGCTGTATGCACTACTTTGAATAAAATTGAAAACTGTCACATTATATCTGCCTATCAAAACAGATCATTTTTTATTCATATCTTAAATTCTATTCGATATTCTAGAATCAATTTGTATAATAAAATCTCACCCCTGAATCGCGAACGCTACGGCGGACGTCACCAACTCTAGTTAAACTAAAATTGAAGTTAAAACCAGACCGTGCGTTTAGCTCGGGGCTTTACACAGCACTGCGGTGTATCGACCGCTCGGCTCATAAAATAAGCGCATAGCACGCGATGTGATAGACATAAGCGTTTACCTTTAAGACATTCTGTTGTCCCACTTCAGTTATTCCATCCATTGTTACCTGAGCTAATTAAATATATTATAATCATTTTATTGCGTATCTGTTCATTTCTTTTATACGAAAAAGTGGCAATAGTTTTATTTATAGAATGACTTAAAAGGTAGAAGAAGATCATAGGTAGCAATGAAGACATGGCTAAGAAGTCTTGGGTTATAACTTAGGCAATAACTAATATTAAATTTTTTACTCATTAAGTTATTACTATATCGGCATAAATCGTATGAACCATATATCCACTCATTTGATCAGGGTGTAGATTAATTTTAATTTCATTAGAGCCAAATAATATTACTGTGTAGCGGCTACGAATACTATTAACCCATATTTTGCCCATATCGTAAATGACGCCGTAGAACTTTAAATTAAGCTGGGCTAACTCCACTTGATGCTATTAGATCAATAACTATATGCCCAAAGAGGGTTGCGGTCAGGCAGGTTGTCGGTCCTAAAAGGTTTGGTGGTCGGGTATAAAATTATTGTCAATAACATTCACAATATGTATGAGTACATATTGCATAGACCTCAAATAATTAGGATAAAAGCAGAAGAATGATGGAGCTCGATAATAGGGCATAAGGATTGACAAGAAGACGTATCTTCTTGTCATCAATGCTTTTTTCTCAACTGCTATGGCTAAATAAATGCTAATCAGCTTGAACTATGCGTCTAGCAGATATATATAACATTGCTTTTTTACGCAGGATAATTTAAAGAAATTTTCAATATATTAAAACTCCACCTACTAATGGATAATATCTTCATTAGAACGGCACGTATAAAATTATATTGTATGATTTAAAAAAAAGACCCTGCACTAAGGCAATAATAAGACTTTACAAACATGCAATTAACGCAGGCAAATTACAACCAGACTCAAAACAACAGTTTGTGGATCGCACAAAGTATTGTCCCGCGTGGGAATCGAACCCTTAGTACTGGCACGGAAGGTACCTTAACCACTACACCATCTGAGCAATCAATTTATAAGTCAAATTATAAGTGAGTGGCTTTTTGTTTCTTTGGAGATAAACATTATCAAATAATATTTCAAATAATAGTGGACAACTTCTCGATAGCCACCACCTCAGCAAGAAGGTACGTGTAGCAATACATAACGCAGTGCTTGTCCCAACATTACTGTATGGAAGCGAGAGTTGCGTATGCAGAAAAGAGCATGAAAGTAAAATTAATGCGGTCGAAATGCGATCTCTACGGAAAATCTGTGGAGTTAGGCTGACCGACCGCATTCGCAACGACGATATAAGAGAGCCACTAGATATGAAAGAGAGTATTGGTGTAAAGATGCGAAAAGGAATGCTCCGATGGTTCGGATATGTGGAAAGAATGCCGAACGAACGTCCGGTTAAGAAGATATACAATGCGAAAGTGGAAGGATGTAGGTACCGAGGAGACCGAGACTAACCTACCTAGACCAGATCGGTCATGTACCGAAGGAAGGTGGAGTCAAGAGTCTCCGAAACCGGCGAGCGTGTGTGAAGAGAATTATGAATGTTGAGGAAGCGAGTGAAGTATGCACAGATAGAGTTCTCTGGCACTTTGTTCTCTCTGCCTACCCTGCAAGGGATATGGCGTGATGATATGTATGTATGTATGTAATATAATTATAATTTCATATTCAATCGCTTGCTGTATGGTAGCGGCTACGAATACTACCAACCCCTACTTTGCTCATGGATGTTGTAAAAGACGACTAAGAGTCTCATGTCGACCTGGGCCAACTCCATCTGATGCCATTTGGTCAACAATTACATTCCCAAGGAGGGTTGATGTCAGGCAAGCAGCAACCTTTGCAATATATACGAGTATATATTGCGTCGACCTCAAGTAATTGGGATAAGAGCAAAGAGAATGATGATGATAATTCCATACTAACCCGTTTGCCAAGTGTATGTAAATGTTTCTTCGTTTTGTGCAGGAGGCTCGAGTCGAAAATGGGGACTTATATGAGCTGAATTAATAACTATCAATCCATTAATTAGCCCATCGTTGGCCACTGTTGGACATAGGACTCTCGAAGACTGTTAACGAACGTGAATGACATGATGCTAACATTTGACGATTTAGCTACCCTAGTTGTAGCTTCAAATGAATTGTGCTAACTCGTTTTAAAGATTTCCAAGAACAAGTTAAGAAAAGGATAGGTACAAAAGTGTGGTAACCAAGTAAACTTACACGTTAGTTATAACTTGCAATGCATTTAGTAAATTTCCTCTACTGATCTCTGACCTCCTCTCACACTGGCCTTTTCTTTTGCGCCGGATTATGGAGGTGGTCACGCCCAACCAAATTGGTTCGGGGCGAAGGAAAAGACGGCGCGCGACCCCATAGACCCACCCTGCAAAGCACCTCTTTTCGCCGTGCGAGCGGGCCACCGGAACCCGATCTTTGCCTTCGGTGGTCCTCACACTGGCCTGACTTAGCATTTGATTTTTGAATTATTTTTTATTTTGAGCAATCTAAGATCTATCTAGTCACACCACACAGTTAATTGTGGTAGGACCACGCTGTTGATAGTTCTCTGTCTACAGCCGCGGGCCGGTCCGTTCGGGGTAGTACCACACTCTCGCAGAAGATCGACGTATGAGTAATGGCAATGTGCTATTGCGCTTTGTTTGGTGAGCGAGAGAGCCGGAAGCCCAACTGGGGTGGGTTTGGGGTTTGTATTGGTAGGCAGCGGCCCTAAAGGTCCATGGGCGACAGTAACACTTACCATCAGGTGTACTGCTTGCTCGTTTGCCATCAACAGCAATAAAACAACCGGCAGTCATGGGGACTGCCGATAGAAGTGAAAACTATTAACTTAAAACTAATTGAAATAATAATAATTTTCTAATTTTTATATAAAAATAAAAAATATTATCGAACATCTAGGAATCGGTTTTACCACGCTAGTAAGATAACCTTTAAACCACAATGATACTCATTTCATGACATAAAGGTTAAATATTAAAAATACAATTAAAAATAAATAATGCCATACTTTTAAATGCAAATATTGATATGAATATTGAAAATATTTGAAAATAAATTCTTTATTTTCATTATTCATTTATCTATATAAAACATTAAAATGTTCAATACTCACTTTTATATTGAACAGTAATCCTTTAATTAAACGATTACAATAACATCCAAACTATAAAACCACTTAAATAAAAACGCTGAACTTGCCACGTTGCCAATTTAACCTTACTTGTACAACACGGTCCACTTACGAATATAAATGTACTGCTATTATAGCATGTTGGTGACGTGAACTTATGAAATTATACCCATCCAAACGTCCAACGCGCACATGATACAGTCAGAGATATTTAACGTATTAGTGTATACGTGTACACAGGCCACTGCGCGTGCGCCAGTCTGACTACCCATAGCTATAGATATACTATTAGCATTAGCATGTCGGTGACGCGAACCTATAAGTTTTTCCCCTCCAAAAACGCTCAACGCGCCTTAAGAAGTTTTCATATAGCTATAGATATACTATTAGCATTAGCATGTGGGTGACGCGAACCTATAAGTTTTTCCCCTCCAAAAACGCTCAACGCGCCTAAAGAAGTTTTCACATAGCTATAGATATACTTACCCGTGTGGCGACGAGAAGAGAATACATATGTCGTCAACCCTTGCTTTGCGGATTTTTATTTTGCGGATTTTTACGACTCCCACGGGCATCCGTGGGAGTCGTAAAAATCGGCTAAGGGTCACACCGGGAGAGTGAGCAGCGGCTATCTCCCGGGAAACTTAATATCATCTACCGCGATCGCTAACCCGCCTGCCAGGCGTGGCGATTTTGGCATTATTCCCCCGTAAAAAATAAATGTATGCACAAAAAGAGACGGCCCCCAGTCACGGCAGTTCCGCTGTGCCACGGGCTCATCTTGGTAGCGGGCTCGATGGTGGCGGGACAGGGGGTGTGAAGAATCTCCGGTCGCGATCTGGCTACTAAAAACATCGACCCTTGGCCCTGGTAACACACAACATTCGGACACTTAGGACCGACGAGAGGGTCATCGAGCTGGAAGAGGAATTGAGCAAAATCCGATGGGACATTGTAGGATTATCAGAAGTGCGAAGAGAGGGAGAGGGCACGATAATCCTCCGGTCTGGAAAACTGCTCTTCTACCGGGAGGGAGATCACCCATCCCAAGGCGGTGTAGGGTTTATCGTTCGTAAGTCTCTCGTAGACAACGTGGAGAGGATTGAGAGCGTGTCGACAAGGGTAGCGTACCTTATACTCAGAATTACCAAACGGTATTCGTTGAAGGTCATACAGGTTTACGCACCGACCTCGACATACTCCGACGACGTAGTGGAGGCCTTATACGAGGACATCTCGAAAGCCATCCACACGTCCAAAACCCACTTCACGGTAGTTATGAGAGATTTCAACGCAAAACTAGGCAAAAGGACAGACGATGAGTTGAGAGTGGGGCAATATGGATTTGGACAGAGAAACCAAAGGGGCCAAAAACTGGCCAACTTTTTGGAGAAGGAAGGCCTCTTTATGATGAATTCCTTCTTCAAGAAGCGGCCACAAAGGAAGTGGACCTGGATTAGCCCTGATGGATCCACTAAAAATGAGATAGACTTCATCTTGACGGACAAACGGCAAATATTCAATGATGTCTCTGTGATCAGCAGGATTAAAACTGGGAGTGATCACCGGATGGTTCGAGGCACATTGAATCTTCGTACGAAAGTCGAGCGGTCTCGCTTGATGAAGTCTATACTCCGACCTACACCTGTCCAATACCAGAACCCCGATAGCTTTCAACTCGAATTACATAATCGCTTCCAATGCCTGGAAGAGTGCGAATCGACGAACGATATGAACAACAGGTTCGTGGAAACTGTCCACGCGGTCGGGTCACAATTCTTTAAGGCCCGTTACGCAACTAGAACAAAAAAGCTTTCTGACCAGACTCTCAAACTCATGGAGAGGAGAAAGGAAATGACGGTACAGTCTCCAGCCAATTGGTCCGAACTTAGGCAGCTTAATAGACAAATCTTCAAATCTATGCGACGCGACATTCGCCGATTTAATACACTGCGTATTGAAGAGGCGATAGAGCGAAATCGAGGCTCCAAAGTGTTCGCACGAGATTTGTCTATCGGGCAGAGCCAAATGACCAAGCTGAAGACCGATAACGATACTGTCATTTCATCCCAGAGTGAGATCTTGGGAGAGGTCGAAAGGTTCTATGGGCAGTTGTACAAATCATCCTTGAATCCTGTTGTCGGCTTGGTCCAAAACCCCAGAGTCAAGCTAACTCGGCACTACACTGAAGAAATCTCGGACGTCAGCTTGTACGAGATCAGAATGGCTCTGAAACAGTTAAAGAACGGAAAGGCACCGGGAGGTGACGGAATTACCACAGAGCTCCTGAGGGCAGGCGGCAAGCCGGTTTTAAAAGCCCTACAGAGGCTGTTTAATTCTGTCATTCTCGAGGGCGACGTTCCAGAGTCGTGGACCAGGAGCGTGGTGGTGCTGTTTTCCAAGAAGGGCGATAAAACGCTCTTAAAGAATTACAGACCCATCTCACTCCTGAGCCACGTATACAAACTGTTTTCAAGAGTCATTACGAACCGACTCGCGCGCAAGCTAGACGACTTCCAGCCGCCCGAACAAGCCGGTTTCCGAAAAGGCTATAGTACCATAGACCACATACACACGCTACGCCAGATTATATTGAAGACCGAGGAGTATAATCGGCCTCTGTGTCTTGCGTTTGTGGACTATGAGAAAGCCTTTCATTCTGTCGAAACTTGGGCAGTGCTGCAGTCCCTTCAGAGGTGCCAAATTGACTATCGATATATCGAAGTGTTGAAGTGCTTGTATAAAAACGCTACTATGTCGGTCCGCATCCAGGATAAGAGTACGAAACCGATCCAGCTGCAGAAAGGCGTGAGACAGGGAGACGTTATCTCTCCGAAACTGTTCACCACTGCGCTGGCAGATGTCTTCAAGCTCTTAGACTGGACCGGACTCGGCATCAACATCAATGGCGAATACATCACTCACCTTCGATTCGCAGATGATATCGTAGTCATGGCAGAATCCCTGGAGGACCTTGGCACCATGCTCAATGACCTCAGCAAGGCCTCCCAACTAGTAGGGCTGCAAATGAACATGGACAAGACGAAAGTCATGTCTAATGCCCATGTCATTTCTGTACCGGTCCTCGTTGGGAATGCGATTCTCGAAGTTGTCGATCACTATGTTTACCTAGGACAAACAGTCCAATTAGGTAGATCCAATTTCGAGAAAGAGGTCAGCCGACGAATCCAACTCGGCTGGGCAGCGTTCGGGAAACTTAGGAGGATCTTCTCATCTAATATTCCGCAGTGTCTGAAAACAAAGGTATATTATACTTTCAACTTATAACCAGTGTGTGTTACCAGCGATGACTTACGGAACTGAAACGTGCTCTCTAAATGTTGGCCTCATCAAAAGGCTCAAAGTTGCTCAGCGTGCTATGGAGAGGGCTATGCTCGGTATTTCTTTACGTGATAGAATCCGAAATACGGAAATCCGTAGAAGAACGGGTGTAACTGATATAGCCCGAAGAATTAGCGCGTTGGAGTGGCAATGGGCAGGCCACATCGCTCGAGGAACCGACAACCGTTGGGGAAGAAAGGTTGTCGAATGGAGACCACAAATCGGACGGCGCCGCGTAGGACGACCCCCCACTAGGTGGACTGACGACATTATCAAGGTTGCAGGAAACCGCTGGATGCAGGTGGCGCGGGACCGTGTTGAATGGCATTCACGTGGGGAGGCCTATGTCCAACAGTGGACGTTTACGGGCTGATGGATGGATAGATATACTATTAGAATTAGTATGTCGGTGACGCGAACCTATAAGTTTTTCCCCTCCAAAAACGCTCAACGCGCCTAAAGAAGTTTTCACATAGCTATAGATATACTATTAGCATGTCGGTG
The DNA here is from genome assembly GCA_905163515.2 of Lymantria monacha. Classification (NCBI taxonomy): domain Eukaryota; kingdom Metazoa; phylum Arthropoda; class Insecta; order Lepidoptera; family Erebidae; genus Lymantria; species Lymantria monacha. The sequence goes on along the minus strand of LR991088.1, from coordinate 4,436,458 downwards.
ACGCAAACCTATAAGTTTTTCCCCTCCAAAAACGCTCAACGTGCCTAAAGAAGTTTTCACTTCAAAAAAAAACACCATATTTGATAATTTGCAGTCATGGACGAAGAGCGTAAGGATGCCTTATCGTATTTCTCCTCTCTTTTTCTTTTCATTGTTATAGATTTCTTGACTTTGATGGTGCTTTTTCTAAGGTTTATCGATTTAATTATCGAATTAATATATATATATATGTAGGGAAAATGTCAGACATAAGGAACAATAATGTGGATACAAAGTCGTAAATTCTCGTACTGCAAGTAATCACAATTACTTTCACAACTATATACCAATTACAATTTACACTAAGTGAACACAGAAAGCAGTCCCAGGCAATCGCCTTTCCACAAACGACTACATGGTACTGGATGACACAGTAAACTGCTATCAGTTCAGTAGTACTAAGGATGACATAGTAACTGATAGATAATACTTCCCCGTGTGACTACGGGACAAGATCACAATTGTCACTACTCTTTTACTTGCATGTGGAATCCTTGGCCAGGAGTTCACCAAAAGAATGAGCAGCAGTTCTTCCTTTGGGAAATACGGCAACAGATAGTTCACTACAGATCTCGCACGTACGTAGGAGAAATGATCGTCGGAAACGTGCAGTCGTGGACCGCATCGTTTCCAAGCGAAATAGATGAACCCTGCTACGGTATCGGAAGACGCTCGATCTTAAACTGATTAAACAGACCAACAAACAAATAAATTACATGACTAGCGCACGACATGTGCACCGTGGCACGCGCGGGCTTAGACTGACTAAACCGCGCGCTCGCCTCTTTTTATAACACGTTTGCGTGGCGGGGAATGCATAACGCGCTAGGAGGCGTGGTCAGTGAATTCGATATATAGTCGATATTATTATTAACAGAGTTTTGACCAAGAAGATCTAATTTTTCCTACAAAGCTGTTATGTAATTAGGATTCTAAACATCGCGAATGAAACCACTGAAGAAGAACGTTACGAGAAGAGTGCCCCGTTAGTATGGCTCGACTTCGTGCTTTTCAATCACAAGAGCACAGTGAGGCAGCACATGAAATGGCTCAGTTTACAATGCGAAATCGTCGAGCAAATCTCAGAGATCAACAATTAGATATCGGGTTGAGAGCCATCAGTGCTCACCCATTGTCCGCGTAAAGTTTTGACATTTTTACGCAGACAATGGGTGAGCGCTACCAACCATCTGCGGCTACCAATTAAACACACAAAAAAAAACAACAATTAGATAACTTCCAATGCGCAAGAAGATAAATGTGGTGTATCATAAAGTGCTACTTCGTCTTGCTGGCACGTCATAAAATTATTTGATTTTTTAAATTTATATATTATTATAATAAAAAAGTAACTTAAAATTGAATTAATTGAAATCTGCTCTAATTATCCGTGTGGTGACGGAGTAAGAATACAATTTACCCCAATATGTTACCCGTGGGTGATCATAAGAGACGACTAAGGGATAAAATACGCGTATAACATCAATGCAAGAGAAGGAAAACTCGAAACAAAACCCTGCTATACCAACACGCATAACCAGTGTGGTATAATAGGTCAATTTCCAACTCATTACCGAGGAGACTCGAGCCCAGCTCGATGGGACATACATGAGCTAAGATGATGATGAAATCTGCTCATTCATTGACTGTTAGGCGGAACGAAATGTGCCGGGTCGGCTAGTACATTACATTTTTTTTTACTCACGCCGAGACGTCATCACCCGTTGGGCTACCCGGCTGGAGAGGCCTAGGAACGGTGTTCTTACCGTTGAGGCCCTCCAGCCCGTACTGACGGAGTGGATGGAGCGGCGGCACGGAGTCCTCCCTTTCCGGCTGGTGCAGATGTTGTTGGGGCACAGCTGCTTCGGTAAATACTAGCACAAGGTCGTAAGGAAGGAGTCAAATCCATCCTGCCACCAGTGCGGCAGTGGCGAGGACAGGGCGCAGCATACGCTGGAGGTCTGCGTGACCTGGGCCCAGCAGCGCTGCGATCTCGTCACTGTCATCGGTGCCAACCTGACGCTGCCGGCTGTCGCGAAAGCGATGGTCGACAGCATCAGGAACTGGGACGCGGTCACCGCCTTCTTCGAGGCTGTCATCTCGTAGAAGAAGGCGGCGGAATGAACCCGGGAGGAGTCCCTCCAGGCGGACTCGGGCAGCCACCGGCGCCTCGGGCGGCGCAGGCGCGAATACCTGCGCCTGATGCCACCCTAGCCGAGGCTTCGGGTGATCGGACCGGGGAATAGTCCGATCACCCGACGTGAGGCCACCGCGTGAGGACGACGCCCCGACGGTGAAAGCTGTCGGGGCGTCGACTCGAGAGGTACCCGTGAGGGTAAACCGCCAGGCGGGCCACAGAAGACAAAGATCAGGTACCGGTGGCCTGCTCGCACGGCGAAGAGAGGTGTTTGCAGGGTGGGTCTATGGGGTTGCGCGCCGCCTCTTCCGTCGTCCCGGACTGATTTGGCAGGGCGCGACCACGTCTATAGCCCACCGCAAAAAAAAAAAAAAAAGTATATTACATTTTAAATCTGCCATCACATGGACAGGAACTAATCATAGTTATCATCAGCTCAATAAGCATCATTGTAAAAACTATACCATGATGGCTAAAAACTTTTAATTATGGGGAAACTGTAGGTCTGTTGCACATCCTGGCATAGGTATAGAATATATTATAAATACACACACGGAAGCACACACGCACGCCCGCATACACATCCACGCACGCACATGCACACGCTTGCGCACGCATACGCACACACATACATTCACCCTCATATAGACACACTCAAATACACGTGCACATATACACTTACGCACGCACATACTCACGTCACTGCCAATGCGAATACCCTTATTTTCAGATCATAGACTGAAGATCTAGTGAGGCACCATGAAGGAAGTCATATGGTATCATACGTTAACATATTACGTACGACAGCCAGTGAAGCAACAATGCAAACGATGCCAAGATTCGAATACCGGTGGTCACATGGTCTAAGAGAGGATCGTACACGATAGACTATGAGATCGCGCGCCATCCCTTCTGTTATTCCAGACTAAAAGTACGGGATATAGCCTTACCATAACCAGAAAAAAGCCTCAAAAAAGAAGTAGAAACAAAGTAGATAGAAAGTTACGGAGAGAAAAATATGTTACGGGTATAATACAGTGTAAATACATTCAGTATAACACTATAATAAATAGAGCATTTGTAGTGTTTGAAGACCAAACTTAGCATAGTAAGCTATAGACACCGGTACACAGTACCCTGCAGCTTGTTACTTTCGTCCTAGCGAAGGACACGGGTGATTGGGCCGGGGATTAGTAATTCTGAGGCAAGGCCAACTGCTTGAGGGCGATGCTCTGACTCTGAAAGCTACGGAAGTGATGACTTGAGACGATACACGAAAGGGTGACACGCCGGACGGGCCACTGATGATAAAGGCCGGGTTGTAGTGGTCTGCCCGCAGGACGTAGAGATGTACATTTCAGGACAGGTTATGGGATCGCTCACTACCTTCTCCGACACCCGGACAAATCGGGCGGTGTGTGACTATACCATATCCTTCCACCAAAGAAAAAGGCTTGGTACTGTGTAAAGATTGCCGTCTAAACTTCGATATAAAGGCGATGGTGGCTCACTGAAAAAGCGAAGAGAAGTTGCAATGGGAGATTTCAATTCCAAGCCACTATCGAGCTGGCAAGAAGCATACAAATATATATAAGCATACAAAAGCGAAGAGTTTGAAATATTAATCTCCCTCTAAAACATATAGACTCTTTTTGCAAATTCAACATCCCGGATTAAAATTACAAAAAGTCAGTAAAGAAATAATAATAATAAACAAACCCGCTGCGTTTCTTGCCGGATCTTATCGGTAGTGGTTACGTTCCGATCAAGTGGAAGTTTACTGTATTAAAATAAAATATTAAAACGGACAATATGAGATTGCCCTCTCAGGGTTTATACATAATAAATAAATTTGAATTTAATGAATATATTCTTTTATTGCAGGAGACTTTGGATATAAATAATAACAGACTCAGAAGATTCAGTTGTGGTTTATATAAAGAAGTATAGTTCTTTTAAGTATTCTTCTTTGTACTTGGAGATAGAACCTATGCTAATTGATATGAAAAGTCATTAATTTGACAAATACACCATTTGTGTAGTTCAACATTGTAATATAAATTTAATTATTGTAATCATAATGATAAGGTTTTGCTAGATATTCAAACTATTTCTATAACGTGAGCACACCATCTACGCGTGAATCATAATGCTTGCCCGTTCACACAGTAACTATTTGTCTCACTCAATGAATATTGCACACGACCCCACTCTTGTGGAAGGGGTACAGTTGCCTATATAAACCGCATTCGTGCGTTTATTATTCAGTCGATAGCTAGACGACTCAAGGTGCGATAGCCCCGCAGTCCACCTTGGTGTCAGTACAGCGCATTTGAGCGATAGCCCCGCAGTTCTCAAATCGTGCTTAGCTAGGGAGGTGGTAATTGGCGATAGCCCCGCAGTTCCTTTTACCCCTCACATAGGAGACTCAACGAGGTCATAAGGTCATAGACCCTCAAGCCTCTTAAACGTCCTCACGTAGTAAAGAAGTGATTGGCGATAGCCCTGCAGTCCCTATCACTCCTTACACAGGGATATATGAATGTATAAACTAGGACTAAGAAGCAAATGTATGAAGATAAACAATAAATGGTCAAGATTACCATGTGTCTTTGATTTATCCATTGGCAACCCTACAACAAATACATTGCCAGAAACCCTACTGCTACATTTCTGAAATCCTCCAAAGCGAAATAAGCTAAGGCAGTTCATGCTACAATGTTTAAATGCAAGGCCTTTAAACTTGACCTATTAAATTTTGGTTGGAATAATACAAGAAACTTGCGATTTGTAAATATGGGTGAAATATAAAATGACCAATGCTCCCTTTCAAGAAGGTATCGAAAAGTTTTATATATAAGTAGTAATATTATTGCTAGAGAAAAAACTGCGCGTCGATGCATTATTCTACCGAAGAATATATTAGCGTAGATTTCCTTTTGTCGCGCGACCGTAATACAATTTCAAGACTTCGCACCGCAATCCATCGTGTACGAATAGCTCCTGATTAGGCGGCAGGTAAATGGGATTCATCAACTAAGGGTTTACCTATATCTTTTTTTTTTCACCTGCATCTGAACATTTGGAGAAAATATGGTTCGAGGTTGACGACAAAAGCATTACATTGGAGCTGGTACTTGCTTGACAAGTTGTATACAAATTTATATAAGAGAAATTAGTAATTAAAAAGAAATTAAATATGTATATTGACAAATCCGCTGAGTTTCTTGCCGGATCGTCTCATTGCGGTTGCGTTCCGATCCTGTGGTAGTTATTTGGGTAGCGTTAAGGTACAATGTAAAAATTTACAAAATGTAAGTGCCCTCGTAGGGCTTATGTTTAATAAATGATTTGAATTTGGACTATGTAGTTTGAATAATATGATTATGCCTGGCCATAGAAATTTTAGAAGTAAATTATTAAATTTTAACTAATACCTCCCCTTACCTTTATGTCTATATTTCTTACAAAACTACATTTATGAGTAATCAGCACTCTCCATCCAATCTCTGATGTAATTAGCGTGACTTTTTAGCCAGTTACGGCTTTACAGGAAACAAGAAGAGAAATGGGTGACGAGCCCCGCACGCTCGGTGCGCGAGCTTCCACGTAGTTTCATATCGTAGGTCCGACTTCGCTCGCCGTCAGGCTTAGAAAGGGAAGACTTTACGACGTAACCCTTTGTGTCCTGTCGTGTCTAAGATGGCGGCACCTATTTTAAAATGAGAGACTGCTATTGGCCAACAATCAAAAACATAGACAACCATAAATCTATGTAAATATTTGTTATTGTCAATGATCACACTCGACGATAGAATTCTATATTATAAAAAATAATAAGATGATAGGACATTGTTACTATTCAATCCATCTCCTACAAATAAATATCTAAACAAATATTAATTGATTTGAATAATAATTTATTTTAGCTGGTGCCATCTAGCAGTTTGAATGTGAAACTTATATTACATATAATTGTTTCTATCTACATGTCAGTGCCATCCATCGGTTCACTATGGAATCCTAATAAATTGATTTATATTTGATTGTTTTTGAATGAATGAATGATAATATCATATAGTGATATATTATATCACTACATAGGTTAGATAATTTGTAAGTCACGTCTGGAGTAGTGTACTACACGGATCTTGTAGCAAATTGAGGAAATTGCCGAGCATTCAGGAGTTTTTGCTATACCAATCAATCTTAAGGCTTAGATGTGAGCGCCTTAAGCTATAGAGCCTAAATAATAATAATAAATAAAAACAAGCTCTAGAGCTATATATACTCGGCGCTTATTGAGACTCACTCTCTTTTTATAGGTCTTTCAGCCAATTTTAATTTAAGTTACCCGCGAGTAGAAATTTTGGACCTCGCCTTCTATTTAAATTTGTGCCAGGTCCCAGAAGAATTTTAATTGAATTCCCTGAGCATTCTTGAGGATGAAAACTTGGTGACATTTATGAACACTACGGTGAGCCCTGAATCACAGGAATTGCAATAGTACTAATATATACTGGGATCAGTTGCAATACTTTAGATTTCTATATCATTGCAGACTCGATATCTGCAGTCCATCCAAATTGCGAGATATAAAGATACAATGCGTGGGTTGCATACGTGGGATTGCACGTCGTCCCTTCCCCTACTTCGGACATTTTAGAGGAGATATGACCGGATCCATAGCCTATCCCAAAAAATAACTTAATCTATTTATAAATTAATGCTTATTGAATTTTATTTATATAACAATATTACTGCGATTTCGGATAATACGATAGTGAACTGAGTTTGCACGTCACGTCAATATTATTTATAGAAATTTGAAAAAAAAATCGTGCGTTCAGGCGTCTCTGCTATACCTACTATTATAATGGAACTTATGTTTCTCTTATAGGTCTCATTAAGTTTTCCCGTATGCATGATTATATACTGCTGCGTTTATTGTAGCTATTCATACTCTTATTTATTGGCTTAACAGTAAATTTTGCTTCACGTTTCCCGCATTAGGAAGAGAGTAGTATGAATATTTTTCAACTTTTACTATTTGACTTTTCGAATTAAATTTAGTACGGACCCCAAAACAATTAAAAGTGCATTTCAAGACTGTCTGAGGGTCATACGTCTATGGCATAGACGTATGAGCCATAGCATAGACTCTATGCCATAAATATATACCATTGTGGATTCTGGTTTACAGGAGTTGTAATGGCGAGAATGTGTGGTGGTATAAGCACTTTTATTAAATTCTTCCGAAAAAAGTTATTGTATCTGTTCATACTCTTATTTATTGGCTTAACTTTTGATTAACTTGGCTGCCATAAATGGATACCATTATGGATTTTGGCTTGCAGGAGTTGTAATGGCGAGAATGTGTGGCGGTATTATTAGCATTATTCCGAAAAAAATATGTGATACAAGATGATGCCATGAACTCCATATGACCTACAATTTATTTGATAATTTTTTTTATCAGCAACTATCAATTACCTTGTAATTCTAAAAAAATCTGATTCGTAATATTAGGCACATTGTGTACTGTTTGAATTTCAATAAGTCAATATTCCAATGCATTTTTTTTATCATAAGTAATAGCGAAGAGGACTAAGGAAAGCAAGAAGATAATACTGCAAGGGAAGAGAAAGTTGAAATAAAACTCTATACGGTATACATACAGTTGAACAATTCTCGTCTCACTTTTAAGCAAGCTCGAGTCCAGTATTGTATATATGAGCTCAGCTAATGATCATGATGATTAAACAATATTTGCTTATAATTTAAATAAATTTAATATCTTTTACTCCTATGAAAGATTCGTAGAGTTATTTCGTGAAAAAGCTTTATGAATAATATTTTCCTCAAAATATATTAAACAAAGATTTACCGATATACAATCTCCCATATTGTAATAGTTCATACGCGAGATATTGAAACTGAAAGTTAATACTGAAAACCTTCAGTGTTTGGTCCTATAATTTGTTTTTTTGTTATCTTAAATGTCATATGCATTGGCATAGCTTTGTAGTGGCTTAAATTCTAAGGTAATTCTTCGGGCTTTAGGCTAACACATCATTTTTTTCTATAGATTACCGTCATCATATATTAATTCCGAGTTTAGCCCCTTTCATAGCATGATTATCAACTTCAAGGGTGATTATAAGGTTTTAAGTCATAAGTCATCTTTTATATGGTGATCATATCTTGAATCTGGGATCATCCAACTTTACCTTGAAAAATAACTTAGTTGAAAATAATATTTTTGTTAATTTTATATTTAAACAGTATCTTATCTACAAAATAATAAGGTACATAATTATAAAATATGTCAATTATTAAAAATTATTATATCATTATTCAGTATAAACATTTTTATAATCATGTAAAAATACAATACTGTGTAATTAAATATTTAATTTGACATAAACATTTATTTAATCTAAATTATAATTATTTAAAACCCTAAAATGTCAATAACATGATGAACACAACTCCCTTCAGTCACAAGATGATTAATTTTCCTTTTCGTGAATTTTATATTTACTATTCATTGAATATATTTCGCTACTCATATCACGAAATCCGTTAATATTAACATCTTGTTTATAATCTGTAAACATATTATCAATTCCGTTACCAGTTTTATTTACATTATTGTTAATATTGTTTGTTTTATTTAATAAATTAATATCATAATTTAATTTATTGTTTCGATTTATTCTATTTTCTATTTCACCATTATTATTTGTAATACAATCAGTAGTTTTATTTAAAGTCATATTGTTTTGTACTTTCAAATTTTGTTGCGGCTTTTTTATGTAAGTTTTTATATAAAAATCTATAAATAAAAGGAGCATGAATATGTTTTGTGGTAAGAAGACAGCTGATACCCATCGAGGATATTCGCAGTCTGACTTTAATACTATTGTAAGCATGTGTACGGCGCATAAAAAGAACTGGACCTGAAAAACAAAAAGAAAATAAACATATGTAGATTCTCTTGTCAGCAAAGAGCTGATTACTGACAAATAAATAATAAGCTTATTATGTAATTCGCGATTTACCTAATTCTCTACTAAAACAAAAGATATCACTCACAAACAGCCTAAAACGTTAAGATCCATATAAAAAGTTGTTTAATCACCGTTTTTGCCAATAGCTTCTAATTTTTAGGTAACACCTCAAGCAATTGAGACAACAACGTTACATGTTGAATTACATCTAAAACAACTTTGCATGTCATAAAATGCCTTGGGCTTAAAATATCGTAGGTGAAAATAAGCGTAAAAAATCAACAATTTTGGAGAAAAGAATACGATTCACCACCTACTTTCTTATCCGTGGCTATTGTAAAAGACGACTAAGGTAAATGGTATGAAAATAACATCGATATGGGAGAAGGAAAATTTGAAATAAAAACCTGTACCAAACGTCTGACCAGCGTGGTATAGTAGATTAATTTCACTTCTACTACAGAGTTGAAACTAGGTCCGCAATAGGGCATGCGAGCTAGGATTTTGAAGATATGGATTTTGGTGATGATAAGAGCGTTAAGAATTTAACATGTCATCAGCCCTTACTTTCCCATAAGAGTCGTAGGCACTAGCTGAGAAGTCATGAGGAGACCATTCTTCAGAGATAAAAGGATTCTCACATGATTGACGTCTGCGAATCAAAACAGCGTGTGCGTGAACTTTTGTGACCTTATTTTACGTTGTCAAGGTTTCGCAAAAGGAGCTCGGCCCAATGACAATTAAAGGGAAAACGGTTGGATATGGGGCCACGAGCCGACCTTTCGTTATCCTGGAGAAAAAGTATGGTGTGTGTCCAGACCATAGTATGCGAAACAAGATGTGGTCCAAAACACTACCAGTTTTTCAACCCAAGTTTTTCATTCAACTCGTACCAGCACGGCAGTCCCTACCACACTGATTCGTGCATTTCGAGGAGAGCCTCGGTCAGGGATACGAAATAGGAGAGCCTCTGTTTTATACTTTATCCGCCATAGAAACTGACACACATTAGCCCTTCCCAAAGCGCGAACCTGTCTTGAAGATAAGCCTCCAGTACACATCGGAGATACAGGGGTATAATTCGTTTTGGCACATTTTCCAACAAGCAATGCCTACTAGTCATGCATGAGTCCGGGCATCAACTCGATCTCATCCATTTATCAAGAAGTGTCCGAAACCCTGTCTCCAGATATTTAGAAGCGGAGACGAGTACCCCTGAGATGTGACCTAAATCAGGCGCTTAACTTTTAGCCCTAAAGGCGGCAGAGAACCCTGTCATGTTCTCCCTCACAAATGAGAAGGAACTCGCCCAATTCCTCTTGCTATCAACGCTGGGGCAACGTGTACTGCAGGATGTGGTAACATACCTCTGACTAGCCTCGACAAGTGGTCCTACTCCATAGTCTCGGTGATGAAGTCACCCTAGACTTGGAGCTTGTTCCATGCTATTAAATATGAACGTCCACAAGGATAATAAAACCATTACTTTAATATAAATATAACTAGAAATAATATTCAATGATTACCCTTTCATTTAGAGTGGGAAAGTAGACAAATTACCCTCCCACTAGTGAAAGAGGAGGTAGATGCTTGACAGTAAAACATTTATGGCTGAAAGGCGATATACTTACAATCTGTAACTGAGTAACGAGCTTCTTAATCCATATAGTATTTTTGATACTAGGGAACGCTACCGTCATCAAATAGTAGCTATACATCACGACATGAACGGCACAATTTATAACGCCGATTAATGTGCCGTGGCCACCTGAAATTAGCATCAAAACATTTTATGGCGTTTAAAATACTATCTTAAATTTATCAACTAGAAACGCTGCCTCGAAAGATTTTTTGTCTGCATCAATACGTGAAGCAAAAGCATTGTACCACTTCTTAACAAAACTACGCGAAGGGAGTGACAACTAAAATGTATATGAGGAAGGATAACAGAAAACTGTTTTATTTTCTTATATAATATACATTAGAAATATATCAAATTAATTAAAATGAACACACTATTGCTATATAAGATGAACGAGAAGCCCTAAAATACTACATACCTATATATCTTATGTTCTGAAAGGTGAAATTTGGATCTCTGCATATCGCTCATGTGTGCATTCAATGAAACCAATTAATTATATATATACCAATAATATAATTAACCAATAATATATATATAATAAAAAAAAACCTATAAATTTAGTTGGATGGTTGATTTTAAGGACATTTTATGGACGGTCGATATTAAGATCATATTAAAATGGGAGGGAAAAGTAAAAATAGAAAAAACTTTATTTAGTCAGCCCGATAGTACAGGATATTACTGATTTAAACTCTATCACGTAAATCAACTTCGCTTACGATGAAAGATAAACGCAAAACGCCAAAGATGTATGGATATGGAAATTTTATTTTGCTATGTTGTCATGTTATGTTTTGTGTTTATTATTACCATAGATTTTTTTATTAACTAGCTTTCTTGTATGTCTGTATGAGCGGAATTTTATAATTGATTTAAACTGACTTCCCGATGACCTTAATATTTAAAATTTGGACCATAGTTCAGAAATGGACGACAATGCAAAAAAATGTGAAAAAAGAAGAAGAGAAATAAAAAAGCAAAGTAAAGTATTTGAAAAAAATATCTTCCCTTAGGGATTCTATCGCCTTTGTATTTGATTTTTAATTTCCCGACGTTTCGAACACTTTACAGTGATCATAGTAAGTTAAGTAATTTTATTTCAAATGTGTAATGCCTAAATATCAGAAATCAAAGTAAAGTATTTAAAACTTATGTATTTAAAATCCATTCCAAAGTTTCATTCACATAACACTAAAAAGCAAAAAAAAATTACCATGTTTTTATAACATATTATACGTATAAAATATTTTTTCTAATCCTAATATAGAGTAAAACCACATACAGATTTCTGACTTTTTCTAAATTACATATGCAATAAATAGGTGTGATTTCATACCACTTCAATTATTTATTCCTTCATTACGTAATATTTTCCATTTAACCTTTAACTTGAGAAACAAAATGTATTCAATTAGAAATATTCATAAACTTTATAAATAGCTTAAATATTCATGAAATACATTATGAAGCGTTAAATTATTTAACTTTACGTTATAATACGCAGCTCGCAATAAAAGCAAATTGCTTTGTGTAAGCATGTAGGTTTTAGGTGTACCGTAAAAGGGACCGCGATTTTGCAATTTTGTTCAAGATATTTATGCAGTCGGTGATAATGTAATATTACTTATTACTAATAAGCAAATAAATATTATGTGAGATACGATGAGACTAACATGTACATTAAATTTCACACTTGCACACGCACACACATCCACACACGCACACACACATACACACGCTCGCATACACACACGCACGCAAACACACGCACACACACACGTACACATACGCATGCACACGCACGCACACGCACACACACACATACACACTGTACAATAAATACACAGGGATGGATGAAAATCAGCGTTGCACTTAGTGACAGCAGAAGCTGAACCAATTCCTTTTGCCTTCCAGATTTAATTTTGTTTCATTATAATTGCTTATTTTTAGTTTAAGTTCTGAAAAAGCTGTTATAGCATGATGCAATATGTTATAGCATGATGCAATAGCAGAAATATGTGCTTACTAAACTATTTCGCAATAATGCAAGTATTCGATCGCATGTTACATTGTGTCGCAATATTGCAAGTTAGCAATTACCTAGTTACAATAAATGCACTCTGGACACACGTGAAGACGAAACTGCCGATGTCAGCTATCAACACCCGCCACTTAGAGCCTCGATGACGAGTAACCGAGGTTTCATTATTAATCATAATTATCGAATATTCATTCTACACCTAGCATCGGTTTAGATAGGACTTAGTAGTAGTTAGCATCATAAGTTTATATTTAATTACTTATTGTAATTCCTTATTTTAATAAATTAGTTTAAATCATTTTGTTTTTTTTTTTGAGTCCTCCGTCGGGGACGTACGTATCTGGCGCAGTCGGTAGGATACTTGAGGCGTCTCGGGATAGCTAGGATCATTCCAACATTGAAGATCATTTCGCTATTTTCGCTACCGCTGTCGTGAGCGATCGCGCTTGCCGAGTATCCAGAAAAAAGAACCTAACGTCCGGCGCGGAGGAGACATCCAGACATCGATCTCAGAGATACTGAAATACAGATACTGTAAGTACACTCGAATATCTTTTCAGTGTGTTGCTTTCAATATCCTTTCCTTAGTTATTAGTTATTTTTAGTCGCAACCATTTTTTATCCTAAGCATAGTACTCCTAAAGGGCCAGAGCGCTCTAGGCAGGCACGTCGATTAGACATAGATTTAAATAGAAATATTCCGATAGATTTAGATAGTTCTTGTTCTTTTAGATCAATTAGTTACACAAATATAACAATGAGTGACGCCGATGTAATTTATAAAACTTTGCGTTTGGTGCCAGAATTCAATGGTAATCCCCACATATTACCAAGATTTATACAATTATGTGACCAAATCGTTTCAGAGGTTATAGAGGCAAACCCTGGCAATAATCTAGCCAGACTTTGTTTAATCAACGGCATTTTAAATAAAATCACAGGGCAAGCCGCACAAATAATTAATTCGAATGGCATACCTGAGGATTGGCATAGCATAAAAAAGTCTTTAATTAATAATTTCTCCGACCAAAGAGACGAAACCACTCTTTATAATGACCTAATGCTAGCAACCCAAAGAAACATTTCACCCCAAGAATTCTACGATCGCTGCGTTAGTCTGTTCTGCACCATCATGACTTATGTCACGCTACACGAGACCATCAATACGACTATAGAAGCCAAGCGTACCTTATATAAAAAGTTAACGATGCAGGCATTTGTTCGTGGGCTCAAAGAACCAATAGGTTCCCGTGTACGTTGTATGCGTCCTGATAGTGTGGAAAAAGCATTAGAATTCGTGGAGGAAGAGTTGAACGTTATGTACCTACAAAATCGTAACGAACCACTCACTGAAAAGAAACTTCATAGTTCATTTAAACCGTTACCCATCGTGTTGCCAGCAAAACCATTCAACTTTCCGCCACGAACCGCCCTTGTTACAAACATACCACCACCCCAGCAATTGTGGAAACCGAATATGCCATTGAATAGACCAATGCTGCACGGTAACCCTCCTGGAATGCCGTCGCGAATACAGCAAATATTCCGCGCACCGCCACCCAACTATAATAGATTTAATAATAACTTCCAAATTCAGCCTAGGCAATTTCAATCACCCCCTAACAACCCAAAACCTATGAGTGGAGTAAGCCATTACGTTGCGAAAGAGAAACCACTGGCACAATTCTCTGGTCACGACTGGCGACGAAATGGTAATCCACCACCATCAAATTACTTCAAAACAAGAGAAATGAACGTTAATGAATGTGCCGACTATAGCGAACAATACTACTATCCAGACTATTATACCGAACCTGACTGTAGCTATCACACCACAAGCGCAGAATATTATAATTGTTACGTAGAACCCAGCTATCTCACACACAACTCTCATGAATACAATAATTCTTATGTTGATTATCCACCGCCTTCAAATGAGAACCCTCAACCAGGCCCCAGCTCTGCTGAAGACCAGGATTTTCAGACTGGCAATCAATTAGACAAATTAAAATAGAAGTAAATCTCCAGACACAAAGGCAACTTCCATATATCCAAATTTCACAACCTCCATTAAAATTGTTACTAGATACTGGTGGAAACCAATCTTTTATAAGCTCAGAAGCTATTGAACATTTTTACAACAACTTTCCCTTAAACATAGACCCATTCGAAGTAACAAATGTGCACGCTACAACAAGAAATAAGTACTCTATAACCATCCCTAGTTTTGACGAATTTCAAGAACCTGAAAATATAAAATTATTCGTGTATAAGTTCCATGACTATTTCGATGGACTTATAGGTTTAGATCTGTTAGAAAAATGGGAAGCAAAAATTGACCTTAAGCACAAAATGTTGATAACGCGTAACTCTACCAACCATATCATTATGTACAACTCCCGTAACATTAATTTATACGAAGACGTGATACCAGCCAACTCTTCTAAATTACTTAAATTACCCATAAATTTTCATGATGGAGATGCACTTATTGACGAACAGATTATCTCCAAATGTATTATCCGAGATTGCCTAACTACCGTTACTAATAATCGTGGATTTTTGGAAGTAATTAATCCCACTTCTAACGATTTAATATTTTCTATGGACCGAGCAGTCCAAGCAGAAACATATAATATTGAGTGCACGCGCACGCAACAGCCCTCTCATAATTCACCAGATTGTGAAATACCATCAGTACGCGTAGAAGAAGTCAAATCTCGTTTGCGCACTGACCACCTCAACGAGGAAGAGCGTATTAACCTAGAAAATTTATGTAGAAAATATTCCGATATATTCTACATAGAGGGAGAAGACTTAACTTTTACAAACAAAATTAAACACAGTATAAGAACAACAGACGAATTACCAGTATATACAAAAAGTTATAGGTATCCATATATTCATAGGGACGAAGTACGAGACCAAATCAGCAAAATGTTAAATCAGGGCATCATTCGACCTGCCGAGTCCGCATGGAGCTCTCCCATTTGGGTTGTCCCGAAAAAGGCTGATGCTTCTGGGAAGACCAAATGGCGTTTAGTGGTAGATTTCAGAAAGCTCAATGAAAAAACTCATGATGACAAATATCCCATTCCCAACATTAATGATGTTCTAGACAAGCTAGGGAACTGCCAATATTTTACGACCCTGGACCTTGCAAGTGGATTTTACCAGGTCGATGTGGATCCCGCTGACATCCCTAAGACCGCTTTCAATGTAGAAAATGGTCACTACGAATTTTTACGAATGCCAATGGGTTTGAAAAATTCCCCATCTACTTTCCAGCGTGTTATGGATAATGTACTCAAGGACCTCTAGAATACAGTCTGTCTAGTTTATTTGGACGATATCGTTGTCTTTAGCACCTCCCTACAGGAACACGCCATAAACCTGGGAAAGGTCTTTAAGAAATGACAGGAATCAAATTTTTAAATTCAACTTGATAAATCCGAATTTCTTAAATTAGAAACATCTTACTTAGGCCACGTTATAACCAGAGAAGGTATTAAACCTAATCGCGATAAAATCATAGCCATCCAGAATTATCCCATACCAACTACTGCTAAAGAAATAAAACAATTCCTTGGTTTAGTTGATTATTATAGAAAGTTTATTCCCGATTTTGCCCGAATAACCAAGCCTTTGACACAATGTCTTAAAAAGGGCAGAAAAGTAATTATTAATACCAAATATACGAAAAGTTTTGAAAAATGCAAACAAATTATTACAAACGACCCAATACTACAATACCCAGACTTCAAAAGAGAATTCATTTTAACTACAGACGCTAGTAACATTGCGATTGGTGCCATTTTATCGCAAGGGACAATAGGTGCGGATAAACCCGTATGTTTTGCATCGCGTACCCTAAATGAAAGCGAGATAAACTATAGTACAATTGAAAAGGAGTTACTTGCAATCGTTTGGGCGACCAAATATTTTAGGCCATATTTATTCGGTAGAAAATTCAAAATTGACACGGATCATAAACCACTCCAGTGGGTTATGAATCTAAAAGAACCCAACTCCAGGCTAACCCGTTGGAAACTTAAACTGTTAGAATACGACTTCACAGTTGTATATAAAAAAGGTGCCAGTAACACGAATGCAGATGCTCTCTCTCGAATACAAATACATAACGAAGAGACATATTCTATGGTAGCAAATGCATCCGAGCACCCTCCATCTGCAAACCATTCCACCACAGCCTCTGCCCACACTAACCAGGAAAACCCTATTCTAGAAGTACCCATTGTTGACGAGCCACTAAACAAATTCCACAGGCAAATTAGTATAACCGTAGTAGGTGATATTAAGAAACGTCCTGTAGTAACCAAACCCTTCGATACACACACTAAGACTTCTGTACAAGTATCCCGTTCAAATTTAGAAACTGATATAATTAACATCATTAAAGAGTACGTGAATCCCGAGGTCAAAACCGCGTTATTTATAAATCCACCACTTGCTATGTATGATATTATACCGATCATACAGGAAAAATTTCGTAGCTCAGCAATGAACCTAGTGTTAGCTAAAAAAGAAGTAGAGAATGTGAAAGAGTATTTAAGGCAGCAGGAAATTATTAAACATTACCACGACAGTAAAACAAATCATCGCGGCATAAACGAATGCTACTTAGCTCTATCACACCGCTACTATTGGCCGAAAATGAAGGACGAAATCACGAAGTTCATAAATAGTTGTACAATCTGTGGTCAAGCCAAATACGATCGGCGCCCAATAAAGCAGCAATTTAACCTAGTACCTCCTGCTACTAAACCACTTGAAACCGTTCACATAGACTTACTAGCAATTCACTCTGAAAAATATATGACAATCGTGGATGTATTCTCTAAATACGCTCAAGCGTATTACATACGAGATGGCACCGCGGTGAGTATTATTCAGGCATTATTGAAATTCTGCACTCACCATGGTCTAACATTAACCATCGTGTCAGACAATGGTACAGAATTTACCAATCAATTGTTCAGTGAATTCGTTACGTTGCATAAAATCATTCACTATAAAACATTACCACATGCACCGAACGAAAACGGCATTGTTGAACGATTTCATTCAACCCTATTAGAGCACTTAAGATTACTTAAGGTGACTCACAAGGGAGAAGACATAATCAACCTAGTACCATATGCCGTCTTAGCCTATAACAGCGCAATCCATAGCTTCACTAAATGTCGACCGTTTGACATAATAACTGGCCATTTTGACCTACGAGATCCTTTTGATGTAGACCTAACAAAACATTTCACCCAACAATACATACAGAATCATAGAGACCAAATGAAATTAGCCTACGATGTAATAAATGAATCTTCTTTAGCTAACCGTAATACAATTATAGAAAATCGCAACAAAAATCGCGAGCCTGAAGTGGAATATCAGTCACAACAACGCATTTTTGTTAGTAACCCCTCAGCAGCTCGTCAGAAAATTGCCCCCAGATATACCCAGGATACTGTTCTAGCTAACCTACCCATACACATTTATACATCTAAAAAACGAGGTCCCGTAGCAAAAAAAAGATTAAAAAGGGTACCTAAAAGCGCTCAATTGTTACAGGATGCTACTGGTCCTGACTGCCCCTTTGAAACCCAACCAGAGATAACACTTGAGAGCCTGGACGACGGCCCAGGGATACTACCCTATAGACTGGGCCTGACAAAACTTATGACTCATTACCATACCTTTTTACAGTACATACAACTCGATGATATTGAAGAGAAAGTTAATTTACTAGAAAATCAACTTAACTATGTTAGCGCTAAGTTAGATTATAATACTTATTCATTATACCATATTCAAATAGATTATTTGCATAGTAAAATATTAAAAGTAGTTAGTAATTTACACATACATACAAACATATCATCACGCCATATCCCTTGCAGGGTAGGCAGAGAGAATAGAGTGCCAGAGAACTCTATGTCTGCATACTTCACTCGCTTCCTCAACATTCATAATTCTCTTCATACACGCTCGCCGGTTTCGGAGACTCTTGACTCCACCTTCCTTCAGTACCTGACCGATCTGGTCTAGGTAGGTTAGTCTCGGTCTCCCTCGGTACCTACATCCTTCCACTTTCGCATTGTATACCTTCTTAACCAGACGTTTGTTCGGCATTCTTTCCACATGTCCGAACCATCGGAGCATTCCCTTTCGCATCTTTACACCAATACTCTCTTTCATATCTACTCGCTCTCTTACGTCGTCGTTACGAATGCGGTCGGTCAGCCTAACTCCAAAGATTTTCCGAAGAGATCGCATTTCGACCGCATTAATTTTACTTTCATACTCTTTTCTGCATACCCAACTCTCGCTTCCATACAGTAATGTTGGGACAAGCACTGCGTTATGTATTGCTACACGTGCCTTCTGGCTGAGGTGGTGGCTGCCGAGAAGTTGCCCCAACGCTCCGTTCACTCTATTTCCCGCATTCACTCTTCGCTCTATATCAGTGGTGTACCGTCCATCTCGGCTAAATCCACATCCAAGATATACAAATTCATCCACTTGCTCTAGTACATCATTACCTATTGTTACTCTTACATCTGTTCTGGCTTCATCTCTTTCAAAGACCATTATTTTGGTTTTGCTCACATTCACGCGTAGACCCCTTTTCTTACAATCTTCTGTCATTGTGTCGACTAGGGTCTGCAGGTCAGTCGCTGACTGTGCCAGCAGGACTGCGTCATCTGCATAAAGCAGAGCAGAGACCACTGAGTCACACATCTGGACTCCCACATTCATATCGTTCAACCTTTGGAGACATTTATCCAGATATATGATAAACAGCCTGGCTGATAGAACGCAGCCCTGCTTAACGACGATATTGACGTCAAACCAAGGCGACATTCCATCATCCAGCCGCACACAGGCTCTACAGCCCATGTAACTGGATTGCACAGCCTGCAGCAGTTTACCGTTAATACCATATTCCGGTAAAATGTCCCAAAGTTCCTTTCGTACAACCGTGTCAAATGCTCTCTCCAGATCCACAAAACTGCAGAAAACCCTCTGACCTAGGACCAGATGCTTCTCCACAATGTTGCGCAGAGAGAACACTTGATCCATGCATCCCCTTCCACTCCTGAAACCTCCTTGTGTCTCACACAGTAAACCATCGGACACCATCCTCATTCTCCTTTCAATAATTTTACCATACACTTTTGCTGCCAAACTGGTCAAGCTTATGGCTCTGTAATTTGCGCAGTCATAACCTGAACCCTTGTTTTTAAACAAAGGCACGATGACTGCGCTATTCCAGTCCCCGGGAACCATTCCCGAGCTCCAACATAAATTGAGGAGCAACAGGAACGCCTCCCGGACACAGGAGCCACCAAGCTTGATCATCTCGGCAGACACCATATCAATGCCCGCTGCCTTACCATTTTTCAAGCTTCTTATCGCCCATTCAACTTCATCCGTACTGATGCCATCGGAGGACGCCGTCGCCGAATGTTGATCTACTAGACCACATGCGACACCGGCGCCAATCGTAGTATCCGCATACATATCGCCAAAATATTCACTCCATCGGCTTAACACGTCTTGTGTTTGTGTAAGAATGTCACCTTTAGACCTTATTTTATTCATTCTGAAGGCTGACCAACCACCCCGAGACTTCTTCACCTCCCTCCAAAAGAGTTTGGTGTTACTCTCGAAGTTTTTAGTCAGCCTATCTTCTGCACTCATACTTGCTCTATCACGTTTCTCTTTCACTAAGGCCTTGGTGTCATTCTTACATTGCCGATATATTTCTTTCTTCTGTTCAGTCATACTGTCATACAGATTCAAAGAAGAGACATAGTCCAGCCACGCTTTCTTCTTTTGCTCTACGGAAGCTGCCACTTCCGCATCCCACCATGCATCACCATTTGTGTTTCTATGCTTCTTTAAACTTCCACATACTTCTTTCGCTGTGTCTACCATACTCTCTTTCAATACTCTCCAGCATTCTTCAATATCCGATTGCGGCTGGCTTGCCATCGTCAGCCGTTCTCGGACACCCTCTGCATACTTTTCTCTTACACACTCTTCTTGCAACCTTTCAACCTTTATTCTTTCAAGCCCTCCGAAGTGGACACGCTCTCGCCAGTGCCTCCACTTTCTGAACAGACCACTAAATCTCGCAATAACGAGATAGTGGTCCGTATCGACTGTGGGGCTCCTGTAGGCTCTTGCGTCCAATATTTTGCTTCGGAGGCGACTGTCTACCAAAATTAAATCTATTATACTTTTCTGTTCATTCCTTCTCCATGTATACATATGGATGTCCTTATGTTGGAAAACTGTGTTTGACACAATAAGGTTTCTCTCCATACATACATCCACTATGAGCCTACCTGCGTCGTTCACTCTCTTATCACCAAATGGACCAAGTACGTCCTCATAGTCGGGACGCTTGGTCCCCACCCATCCGTTCAAATCTCCGCATACAATCACGCGTTCACTGGTTTCTGCCATATCCAGAACTTCCCTAACATTATCCCAAAACTTCTCTAGGTCTGATGCCACCGAGGATCCTACGGGAGTATATGCTACAACCATGAATACCTTGGTGACACCAAGTTTTATACGGACCCAAAGAAGTCTGGGGTCATACATTCCGTAATCCTTCACACCTGAGGCCAAGCGAGAGGACAGCAGTACTCCTACCCCCATGCTGGCTCGATCGCTCTGTGGTACACCAGACCACAGAGCCATCCCGCCACCAGGAAGATCGCAGGCGTCGCTGCCCCTTCGCTTGGTCTCTGTTACACAGAGCACGTCTAGCTGTTTGTCCGCCATGACGGATATCAGCTCGTGCAACTTACCTTCCACACAACCTCTTACATTCCACGTGCCCACCCGGCACTCTGCTCTCCTCGACTCGCCTGACTGGGCAAGGCGTGATGGGTGGCGGCCCCCATCGCCGCAACTGCCGAAGTTCGTACCGACGGGGGCGGGTCGGTACGCGTCGCCTCCGGGGGACGCCCAAACCCGCATTGCGGTACGCATTTCGAGCCGGATTAGCAGTCTAATTAGACTGGCAGGGGACGCGAACGAGCACGCTCCGGACTATGCCCCCTAGTATGTTAGTAATTTAAATACGTTAAAACTCAGACGTGTAAAGCGAGGTCTCATTGACGGTCTAGGATCGGTAATTAAAAGTGTCACAGGTAACCTAGACTACACAGACGCCGTAAAATACGATAATGCTATAAAAATCCTACAGGAGAATAGTTTTAAAATTTCAGAAGAGCTTAACAACCACCTTAGTTTCAGCAAAGAATGGATGACTCAAGAGTCCAATATCATTACACAGTTAGCTGACAATCAAGCAATAATTAACGAGACCCTTATACTACTTTTAAATAAGGAAGCTCATATAAACCATTATCTTATAAAATTCGCAAAGTTCGGGCAATGTCTAACTATATTAAACCAGAATTTGGAAGACGTCTTAAACGAATTGGTCCGAATTGAAAATATTCTAGCCTTTATCCATAATTCTAGCACTCATCACTCTATGATTAATGTCGAGAGTTTGCAGTATATGATACAAAAATTAGTTAAGATATATGGTAAGGATAAGATAATAGAATTAGAATTTAGAAATTATTACGATATAATTAAACCAGGTTACTACTATTCCGGCAATAAGATAGTTATCATATTTAAATTACCTATATTTTCTGTGGATACATACGAACTCTATAAACTGTCGATAGCTCCTAATAAATTTAGACAAACCCTCATCCCTCCTTACCCATTGATTGCAACCAACAGGAAGGGTTATGTGTGTGTGGTGTGACAAGAATGGATAAAATAAGGAATGAACATATAAGAGGAAGTTTGAAAGTTGCGCCAGTGACGGAAAAATTAAGGAGTGAAAGGTTGACATGGTATGGACATATGATGAGAAGGGATGAAAGTAATGTTGTGAGGAAAGCTTTAAGCATGAATGTTGAAGGCTTAAGGGGTAAGGGAAGACCGAAGAAAAGATGGATGAACTGCGTGAAACATGACATGGATAGACAAGGAGTGACCACAGAGATGACGTCTGATAGAGTTGTATGGAAGGAGAAGACATATTGCGTCGACCCCAAATAAATTGGGATAAGAGCAGGTTGATGATGAGGAAGGGTTATGTGTACATAGAGGCTGAATGCCCGAAGTACAATAACTGGTATCTCTGCGACGACAAGATGGATCATCAGTTGCGTCAGGAACCAGACTGCATACAAAACCTTATCTTAAATCAATCCATAGACAGAAGCTACGCGATCACTACTATATCCTTGTCAAGAATATCGATGGAAGAACTGGACGAAAAACACTACATTATCTCGTTCCCAAATCAAACAAGAATTCATACCTCATGTGGACGTGAAGAATATAACTCACTAAATGGAAGCTATCTAGCCACGATTCCTGTCAACTGCTACTTGTTCACTCCTGAATTTACTATCACCAACCTTAATGACTACGTGAAGGGACAACCAATAAAAATAATGAAGCTGCAGGACAACATGGAAATGCAACCGGAAATGTCTAAAATTCATCTGAAATCCATCGATCTCTCAAGATTGCACGAGGCACAGTATGAGATGATATCACAACCATCGCTGCAGTTACAACCAGTACCATCAGCTTATCTGTACCACACAACGATGCCCCTTTACATCATAATCTGCAGTTTACTCGGACTTTGTGTTCTCAGAGTACTGAAAAATCATAAGATTTGTCAACGAAAATCTTCTGGTCCCGAAAATAAGGAGAAGATAATTGAACAACCCTTGGAGCCTGTGACTGATCACCCATTGAGATCACCTTCAGCAATATTTTATTTGCCAAGACCTCAAAAATAATTGCTGATCTGAGGGTGGAGGTGTTATAGCATGATGCAATATGTTACCTATAGCATGATGCAATAGTAGAAATATGTGCTTACTAAACTATTTCGCAATAATGCAAGTATTCGATCGCATGTTACATTGTGTCGCAATATTGCAAGTTAGTAATTACCTAGTTACAATAAATGGACTATGGATACACGTGAAGACGAAACTGCCGATGTCGGCTATCAACGCCCGCCACTTCAAGCCTCGATGACGAGTAACCGAGGTTTCATTATTAATCATAATTATCGAATATTCATTCTACACCTAGCATCGGTTTAGATAGGACTTAGTAGTAGTTATCATCATAAGTTTATATTTAATTACTTATTGTAATTCCTTATTTTAATAAATTAGTTTAAATCATTTTGGTTTTTTTTGAGTCCTCCGTCGGGGACGTACGTATCTAAGCCATAAATAAAAATAATAATTATCATTAAATGATATGGTTTTGTCTAATCTAATATCTTTAAACGATATTTTTTGTGTATTTTATATTTGTATATTTCTATATACATATAATATTCAGCTCGGCAATGGCTCCAACGATTTACATGAAATTTATTATACTGGAGGTTAAAATATACTTTTTTGTTGGCTGAAAACACTGACGCAACGATTTTTCAATAAATGAACACCAGCTAGATCGATTATCGTCTTTGAAACCTCTTGAATACTAATATCTAATCTAATCTATCTATCTAATATCTTTAAACGAGCAATTCTTGTATATATATATTCGGAATCTCGGAAACGGCACTAACAATTTTCTTGAAAGTTAGCATCCAGGGGTTTCCGGGGACGACTAATTGATCTAGCTAAGTTTCATTTATAAAAAATATTGTTTTGTCAATATTTTCAGGCAATAAAAAATATAATTTTGCGTCGGCTAACAACTATTAAAATATAAAGGATAATTTTGACGCTATCATTAAGACACCTAAATTGGATAATCGAACATCTACATCATAGGGGGGCATAGTCCGGAGCGTGCTCGTTCGCGTCCCCTGCCAGTCTAATTAGACTGTTATTGCGGCACGATATGCGTACCGCAATGCGGGTTAGGGCGTCCCCCGGAGGCGATGCGTACCGACCCGCCCCCATCGATACGAACTTAGGCAGTTGCGGCGATGGGGGCCGCCACCCATCACGCCTTGCCCAGTCAGGCGAGTCGAGGAGAGCAGAGTGCCGGGTGGGCACATGGAATGTAAGAGGTTGTGTGGAAGGTAAGCTGCACGAGCTGATATCCGTCATGGCGGACAAACAGCTAGACGTGCTCTGTGTAACAGAGACCAAGCGAAGGGGCAGCGACGCCTGCGATCTTCCTGATGGCGGGATGGCTCTGTGGTCTGGTGTACCACAGAGCGATCGAGCCAGCATGGGGGTAGGAGTGCTGTTGTCCTCTCGCTTGGCCTCAGGTGTGAAGGATTACGGAATGTATGATGAAGCCAGCCGCAATCGGACATTGAAGAATGCTGGAGAATATTGAAAGAGAGTATGGTAGATACAGCGAAAGAAGTATGTGGAAGTTCAAAGAAGCATAGAAAAACAAATGGTGATGCATGGTGGGATGCGGAAGTGGCAGCTTCCATAGAGCAAACGAAGAAAGCGTGGCTGGATCATGTCTCTTCTTTAAATTTGAATGACTGTATGACTGAACAGAAGAAATAAATATATCGGCAATGTAAGAATGTCACCAAGGCCTTAGTGAAAGAGAAACGTGATAGAGCAAATATGAGTGCAGAAGATAGGCTGACTAAAGACTTCGAGGGTAACAACAAACTCTTTTGGAGGGAGGTGAAGAAGTTTTGGTGTTGTTGGTCAGCCTTCAGAATGAATAAAATTAGGTCTAAAGGTCAGACATTGTTACACAAACACAAGACGTGTTAAGCCGATGGAGTGAATATTTTGGCGATATGTATGCGGATACTCGAGTTGGCGCTGGTGTCGCATGTGGTTTCGTAGATCAACATTCAGCACCGGCGTCCTCCGATGGCATCAGTATGGATGAAGTTGAAGAATAAGACGTTTGAAAAATGGTAAGGCAGCGGGCATTAATATGGTGTCTGCCGAGATGATCAAGCTTGGTGGCTCCTGTGTCTGGGAGGCGTCCTGTTGCTCCTCAATTTATGTTGGAGCTCGGGAATGGTTCATAGGGACTGAAATAGCGTAGTCATCGTGCCTTTGTTTAAAAACAAGGGTTCACGTTATAACTGCGCAAATTACAAAGCCGTAAGCTTGACCAGTTTGGCAGCAAAAGTGTACGTTAAAATTATTGAAAGGAGAATGAAGATGGTGTCCGATGGTTTACTGTGTGAGGCACAAGGAGGTTTCAGGAGTGGAAGGGGATGCATGGATCAAGTGTTCTCTCTGCGCAACATTGCATTGTGGAGAAGCATCTGGCTCTAGGTCAGAGGGTCTTCTGCAGTTTTGTGGGTCCGAAGAGATCATTTGACACGGTTGTACGAAAGGAACTTTGGGACATTTTATCGGAGTATGGTATTAACGGTAAACTACTACAAGCTGTGCAGTCCAGTTACATGGGCTGTAGAGCCTGTGTTCGGCTGGATGATGGAATGTCGCCTTGGTTTGACGTCAATATCGGCGTTAAGCAGGGATGCGTTCTGTCAGCCAGGCTGTTTATCATATATCTGGATAAATGTCTCCAAAGGTTGAACGATATGAATGTGGGAGTCCAGATGTGCGACTCAGTGGTCACTGCTCTGCTCTATGCAGATGATGCAATCCTGCTAGTACAGTCAGCGACTGACCTGCAGACCCTAGTCGACACAATGACAGAAGATTTTAAGAAAAGGTGTCTACTCGTGAATGTGAGCAAAACCAAAATAATGGTCTTCGAAAGAAATGAAGCCAGAACAGATGTAACAGTAAAAATAGGTAATGATGTACTAGAGCAAGTGAATGAATTTGTATATCTTGGATGTGGATTTAGCCGAGATGGAAGGTACACCACTGATATAGAGTGAAAAGTAAATGCGGGAAATAGAGTGAACGGAGCGTTGGGGCAACTTATCGGTAGCCACCACCTCAGCCAGAAGGCACGTGTAGCAATACATAACGCAGTGCTTGTCCCAACATTACTGTATGGAAGCGAGAGTTGAATATGCAGAAAAGAGTATGAAAGTAAAATTAATACGGTCGAAATGCGATCTCTACGGAAAATCTGTGGAGTTAGGCTGCTTTACAAGTTTTGAAAATTATGTAAAATGAATTCGGCAAACAAGACGGTTAAGTATGGATTATTATTTCTTTAAATTATTCAAAATGTCCTCCATAATTTTGGATGTAGGTCCTCAATCTTTAAGGCTGGCAATCAGGGAACGCATATAGAGCAAATTTAATAAATATTCAATCTACTTTTAATTACCTGTGTTTATATGTTTATATTTTACATAAATTTACGATCAGACTAGGTTTATATAATAATTAGCTATGCTGTTAGCCTTACCTAGATTTTGCTAACCAAAACTATTCCATAGTAACTGTAACTTTTATTTTTTTGAGACGTATATGAAACTATGTTATTCAAATTCATTCAATCATTCTGGTGTAATCTCAGCTTATACAGAACCCGCTTCAGTTTGGGTATTTTTCACATAAGGAGAGAAATTGATATAATATACCATTTTGAACTAACGGGTTGGTATAAAATGTTATATAGATATTATCATTTCTTGTCGATACGAGGTTCACGGTGAGAGGGCGGTTGGTGAATTATTTTCTTACTCTGTTACCACACGGAAAAGACTAGAAGGCTGTCGGTATTGAGTAACAAATATTCATCCATCCAATTTTTTGCATATACAATAGTAGAAGTAGTATTTTTTTTATATTTTTGCCTCTAAATAAATTAATCGTGGTCTGCATCGATATTGACATTGGGATATAACATTTTATGCACAAATAGCACTAAGTTTTACGTCTTAACGCACCGTGACAAGCTAAACGGAAACTGTTGTTAAAAATTGGCGATGTATTGACGAGAGGTCATATTAAGAGTATGCGTAATCGTAGAGCATTCATGAAGACTATTATAAGTGTGAATGAAGCGATGGAAGTATGCCAGGATCATGGTTTGTGGCAATCCATAGTCTTTGCCTACAACCTCTGGGAAACAGGCGTGAAGCTATGCCCGTAACGCTAGCTATATCCGTAACGCTAGATTTTTATCATCATATCCGTAACGCTAGATTTTTATCATCATATCCGTAACGCTAGATTTTTATCATCATCATCATCTCAGATGATATATGTCCCACTGTTGGGCTCGAGCCTCCACCATAATGAGAAGAAAATTTACCTACTGTATCACGCTGGTCAGACGTATTAGTATAGGGTTTTGTTTCAAGTTTTCTTTCTCTTGCATAGATGTTATATGATTTTTATATTCCTTAGTCGTCTCTTACAATCACCCACGGGTAAGATAGGGGGTGGTAAATTGTATTTATACTCTATCACCACACGGAAAACAGGTTGATATAAACTTTTGTTTGGAATTTTTCTTCTCTTGCAAAGATATTATATGCATATTATATCTTTGAATCATTTTAGATACGCAATGTAAAAAATAATGTTTGGTGAATTGTATTCTTGCTCCGTCACCACACAGCTTTCTTTTTTATTATTACCTGGTAAATATGTAATGCATGCCCATATCAACACTACCATTCCAGTGTGATGGTATATATGTAGAAAAGATATTTGATTGAATTTCTTCCTTAGTACAAAGAAAACCTGAAAATTCAGATTGGATAATTATCACATGACTCATTATTATTCTCTTTTTTTTATTCACGCTTTGGAAATGCATTTACGCAGTATCCCCCATCCAGTATGTGGGACTCGCCGGCCGACTTTTCGACCAAAATACCCACTAAAATCACAGCGGTCCCTTCCACGCTTGTACGGGGTGCCGGAGAGATCGTCTATTGACATTCTATCCCCGACAACCCAACGCTAGACCATCTGGCCACGTTCAGTCGACATAATTATTCTCCTACTCTTATCCCCATTACTGGGGGCGATACAATATGTACTCTCCTCTTACTCTCTTTCATAGTACATAGTGTAAAAATCATTGGCAATAGTTTTGTGAACGGCCGCCTGCAAGACGTCAACCCTCGGAGTGGAGTTGGCCCAGGTCGTTATAATGGTCTTAGTCGTCTTTTACATATATCCACGAGCATATTAAGGTTTGGTAGTATTTGTAGCCGCTAACACACAGTAAAATTATCACAAGACTATAATTATAATAAAATAATCAATTTCTAATATATCATTAAAAAAGTGATTTGAAGTATGATTCCGAATGTATGTAGTTAGCGGTGGTATGGAATAAGAGTTAACGTTAAAATAAATAACAATATGTCATAATGGTTTCTGATGTTTACGTGAGTACTACACATTTGAAATAAAACTAGTTTTACGGATTCTATCGCGTTTGTATTTGAATTTCAATTTCCCGACATTTCGAACACTATACAGTGATCATGGTCACGGGAGGACTAAGAGGACGTGTCTCATGTCCAATAAATAATCGTTTATATATTATCAAAAATGTGGGTTAAACTTTAATAACTGATACTGTAGCGGGTAGATATAATTTTTTGTAATAACGATGACTTATTGGACCTGAGACCCCTTAGTCCTTCAATGATCATGTTCACTGTAAAGCGTTTGAAACGTCGGGAAATTAAAAATTAAATACAAACGCGATAGAATCCGTAAAACTAGTTTTATTTCAAATGTGTAATACTCGAGTAAACATAAGAAACTATTGTGACAATATATTGTTATTTATTTTAACGTTACCTCTTATTCTATCACCACCGCTAAGTACATGCGAAATCATACTTCAAATCACTGTTTTAATGACATATTAAAACTAGTATTATTTCAAATATGTTGTCAATCTACGATCTCTATATCATTATCTATTTCACTTCTTTTTTCAAATCATGAATTTCACCGTCATCATCAGCAAATCGACGTCTATGATTGCATTTATACTCTCGATGAGCTATAGAGCTGGTATGTGGTAACCAAACAATCCAATGAAAATTATGTTACGCAATATTACCCAATTGGGTTACTCTGTGGGTTACGGACCGACACTTGGGGCATCACTGGAGCCAAAGTGGGTATAGTAAGTAGTGCTCCATAAGATAGATATGTTAAATATTTTATGAGAAGGAATACTGGCCGGGGAGTACATATGGTTAATTCTACTAGCGTAGACAAAATATTTAGATTCAGCACTTTAAAAAGGAACGCTTGTAATAAAACTTTAAAACAATTTAATAGAATGATTCAACGTTCTATCTTTTAAGAGTATATTTCATTAAAAGAGAGGATGGTTTTGATTAAAAGCGAGTTTTATCCCCATGCCCATGGGAATGGATGTTATTCATGCATTTCGTCAAGACATTATAAATTAAAAAAATATTTCAAATAGTAATAATACTTACAGTATCCAGAAGATCAATTATTTTGATTATATAATATAAGTAAACGATTTTGGCGATGTTTATCGCTGCAAACGAATTCGAGAAATCAACTGGTTCACAAATCCACTTATAGTTCCATCCCCATCCAACCTGAATGCTCTGAAAAAAGATATATATATATATATATATATATATATATATATATATATATATACATATACATATATATATATATATATATATATATTGGAGATGGTAAAGTTTTAATAAAAGACGAGGAAATGAGGCAGCGTTGGTAGGAACATTTTGAAAGATTAATGAATGAAGGGAATTTCTGGAGTGGAATGTTAAAAGATGTGCCTAAGAACGTCGGTCTAGTAAAAGAAATTACAATAGGTGAGGTAAGAAAGGCATTGATAAGTGTGAAAATCGGAAAGTCTGTAGGGCCGGACGGTATACTAGTGGAAGTATGGAAAGTTTTGGGTGAGGATGGATATATGTGGCTGACTTTGTTCCTCAATAAGTTGCTGCAGGATGAAGTAATTCCCAATGAATGGTGCAGTAGTGCGCTAGTGCCCATTTTTAAAAACAAAGTTGATGTTCAGGACTGCGGCAGTTATCGGGGACTAAAGCTCATGTCACATAGTATGAAAGTGTGGGAAAAAGTCGTTGAGAAGCGATTGCGAGAAGAAAGCAAAATCACCCAAAACCAGTTCGGTTTTATGCCGGGCCGCGGGACAACGGATGCCATATTTGCACTGCGCCAACTGTGCGAAAAATATCATGGTGCACATAAAAACTTGCATATGGTATACGTTGACGTCGAGAAGGCCTACGACAGAATACCGAGAACAGTTTTGTGGTGGGCACTGAAAGAGAAAAGTGTGCCTGTGAAGTATACTAGGTTAATCTGTGCTATGTACCAACGATCTAGGTCGTACGTAAAAGCAGCGGCTGGAGACTCCGACGAGTTCAGTGTGCAGGTGGGTTTGCACCAAGGGTCGGCGTTAAGTCCTTACCTCTTCCTGTTGATAATGGATGCGTTAACATCGGAGATACAGGAAGAGGCACCCTGGTGCATGCTATTCGCTGATGACATTGTTCTCGTCGGAGAAGAAGGACTTGAGGTACAGAGCATGCTGGGAAAGTGGCGCTGTAAATTGGAGAATGTTGGCTTGAAAATCAGTAGACCTAAAACAGAGTACATGTTCTGCGATTTCGGCGGTCTCTTCAATTTTACACCCATATCTCTAGATGGAGTACCTATACCAGTATGCTCGGATTTTCGATACCTCGGTTCTCTTATCCAAAGCGATGGCGACCTGGATCGTGCGGTGAAACACAGAATGGATGCGGGATGGATGAAATGGCGGCAGATCACGGGTACAACATGCGACCCCAAAGTACCCCCTAAATTAAAGGGTAAAATATATAAAACCCTAATAAGACCTGCTGTACTGTATGGATCAGCATGTTGGGCGACAAAAGCGACGCATGAGAGACGACTGCATGTAGCGGAGATGCGAATGTTGAGATGGATGTGTGGTGTGACGAGATTAGATAAAATAAGAAATGAGCATATAAGAGGAAGTTTAAAAGTTGCGCCAGTGACAGAAAAGTTAAGGAGTGAAAGGTTAACATGGTATGGACATGTGATGAGACGGGATGAAAGAAATGTTGTGAGGAAAGTTTTAAATGTGAATGTTGAAGGCTTTAGAGGTAAAGGAAGACCAAAGAAAAGATGGATGGACTGCGTGAGGTATGACATGGATAGACAGGGAGTGACTGCAGAGATGAGGTCTGATAGGACTGTATGGAGGAAGATGACATATTGCGTCGACCCCAAGTAATTGGGATAAGAGCAAGCTGATGATGATGATATATATATATATATATATATGTATATATATATATATATATATATATATATATATAATTATATATATATATATATATATATATATATATATATATATATATATATATATATATATGAGTGCAGAAGATAGGCTGACTAAAAACTTCGAGGGTAACACCAAACTCTTTTGAAGGGAGGTAAAGAAGTCTCGGGGTGGTGTTCGTCAGTCTTCAGAATAAATAAAATAAGGTCTAAAGGTGGAGACATTCTTACACAAACACAAGACGTGATAAGCCGATGAAGTGAATATTTTGGCGATATGTATTCGGATGCTACGGTTGGCGCCGGTTTCGCATGTGGTTTAGTAGATCAACATTCGACAACGGCGTCCTCCGATGGCATCAGTATGGATGAAGTTGAATGGGCGATAAGAAGTTTGAAGAATGGTGAGGCAGCGGGCATTAATATGGTGTCTGCCGAGATGATCAAGCTTGGTGGCTTCTGTGTCTGGGAGGCGTTCCTGTTGCTCCTCAATTTATGTTGAAATGGCGGCAGATCACGGGTACAACATGCGACCCCAAAGTACCCCCTAAATTAAAGGGTAAAATATATAAAACCCTAATAAGACCTGCTGTACTGTATGGATCAGCATGTTGGGCGACAAAAGCGACGCATGAGAGACGACTGCATGTAGCGGAGATGCGAATGTTGAGATGGATGTGTGGTGTGACGAGATTAGATAAAATAAGAAATGAGCATATAAGAGGAAGTTTAAAAGTTGCGCCAGTGACAGAAAAGTTAAGGAGTGAAAGGTTAACATGGTATGGACATGTGATGAGACGGGATGAAAGAAATGTTGTGAGGAAAGTTTTAAATGTGAATGTTGAAGGCTTTAGAGGTAAAGGAAGACCAAAGAAAAGATGGATGGACTGCGTGAGGTATGACATGGATAGACAGGGAGTGACTGCAGAGATGAGGTCTGATAGGACTGTATGGAGGAAGATGACATATTGCGTCGACCCCAAGTAATTGGGATAAGAGCAAGCTGATGATGATGATATATATATATATATATATATGTATATATATATATATATATAATTATATATATATATATATATATATATATATATATATATATATATATGAGTGCAGAAGATAGGCTGACTAAAAACTTCGAGGGTAACACCAAACTCTTTTGAAGGGAGGTAAAGAAGTCTCGGGGTGGTGTTCGTCAGTCTTCAGAATAAATAAAATAAGGTCTAAAGGTGGAGACATTCTTACACAAACACAAGACGTGATAAGCCGATGAAGTGAATATTTTGGCGATATGTATTCGGATGCTACGGTTGGCGCCGGTTTCGCATGTGGTTTAGTAGATCAACATTCGACAACGGCGTCCTCCGATGGCATCAGTATGGATGAAGTTGAATGGGCGATAAGAAGTTTGAAGAATGGTGAGGCAGCGGGCATTAATATGGTGTCTGCCGAGATGATCAAGCTTGGTGGCTTCTGTGTCTGGGAGGCGTTCCTGTTGCTCCTCAATTTATGTTGAAGCTCGGGAATGGTTCCCGGAGACTGGAATAGCGCAGTCATCGTGCCTTTGTTTAAAAACAAGGGTTCACATTATGACTGCGCAAATTACAGAGCCATAAGCTTGACCAGTTTGGCAGCAAAAGTGTATGGTAAAATTATTGAAAGGAGAATGAGGATGGTGTCCGATGGTTTACTGTGTGAGACACAAGGAGGTTTCAGGAGTGGAAGGGGATGCATGGATCAAGTGTTCTCTCTGCGCAACATTGTGGAGAAGCATCTGGCTCTAGGTCAGAGGGTTTTCTGCAGTTTTGTAGATCTGGAGAGAGCATTTGACACGGTTGTACGAAAGGAGCTTTGGGACATTTCACCGAAGTATGTTATTAACGGTAAACTGCTACAGGCTGTAAAGTCCAGTTACATGGGCTGTAGAGCCTGTGTGCGGCTGGATGATGGAATGTCGCCTTGGTTTGACGTCAATATCGGCGTTAAGCAGGGGTGCGTTCTGTCAGCCAGGCTGTTTATCATATATCTGGATAAATGTCTGCAAAGGTTGAACGATATGAATGTGGGAGTCCAGATGGGCGACTCAGTGGTCACTGCTCTGCTTTATGCAGATGATGCAGTCCTGCTGGCATAGTCAGCGACTGACCTGCAGACCCTAGTCGACACAATGATAGAAGATTGTAATAAAAGGGGTCTACGCGTGAATGTGAGCAAAACCAAAATAATGGTCTTTGAAAGAGATGAAGCCAGAACAGATGTAAGAGTAACAATAGGTAATGATGTACTAGAGCAAGTGGATGAATTTGTATATCTTGGATGTGGATTTAGCCGAGATGGAAGGTACACTACTGATATAGAGCGAAGAGTGAATGCGGGAAATAGAGTGAACGGAGCGTTGGGGCAACTTCTCGGCAGCCACCACCTCAGCTAGAAGGCACGTGTAGCAATACATAACGCAGTGCTTGTCCCAATATTACTATATGGAAGCGAGAGTTGGGTATGCAGAAAAGATTATGAAAGTAAAATTAATGCGGTCGAAATGCGATCTCTGCGGAAAATCTGTGCAGTTAGGCTGACCGACCGTATTCGTAACGATGACGTAAGAGAGCGAGTAGGTATGAAAGAGAGTATTGGTGTAAAGATGCGAAAGGGAATGCTCCGATGGTTCGGACATGTAGAAAGAATGCCGAACGAACGTCTGGTTAAGAAGATATACAATACGAAAATGGAAGGATGTAGGTATCGAGGGAGACCGAGACTAACCTACCTAGACCAGATCGGTCATGTACTGAAGGAAGATGGAGTCAAGAGTCTCCGAAACCGGCGAGCGTGTATGAAGAGAATTATGAATGTTGAAGAAGCGAGTGAAGTATGCAGAGATTGAGTTCTCTGGCACTCTGTTGTCTCTGCCTACCCTGCAAGGGATATGGCGTGATAATATGTATGTATGTATGTGTATATATATATATATACACAGATATATATATATATATATATATATATATATATATATATATATATATATATATATATATATATATTTTTATTGCCGGTGGTGGCAAACGAGCCAGCAGCACACCTGATGGTAAGTGACACTGCCACTCATGGACTCTTGCAATACCAGGGCATAGCTAGGCCGCTGCCTACCGTGAAGAAAGTGCTCTTCTTAAACCTCGTTTAAAAAAGGACATGTCATAGCGCTCGGGAAACATAGCAGCAGGTAGTTCATTCCAGATCTTGCATGTACGTGGGAGAAATGATCGTTGAAAATGTACAGTTGACGTCTGTATCGTTTCCAGGTGAAATGGATGAATCCTGCTGCGATGTCGAGTGGTACGGTGATAAAATGGTGACGGTGGTACCAAGTCAAACAGTTCCTCAAAGTACTCCCCGTGAAAGAGCCTGTAGAGTACACAGAGAGACCCAAAGTCTCTCCGGCTCTCCAATGACTCCAGTCCTTCCGTGGGATTGGGATCACCGACGATTCGAACAGCACGTCTTTGCAGGGAGTCAAGTGGGTCTAGCTGATATTTGGGCGCGCCTGCCCAGAGATGTGAGCAGTACTCGACATGAGGGCGGACTTGTGCTTTATATAGCACAAGACGTTGTCTCGGTGTGAAGTATCGCCTGGCTCTGTTCAGGACGCCCAGCTTTCTACTTGCCAATTTGGCTTTGTCCTCCAAATGACTCCCAAACTGGACTTTGCTTGATAGTTCGACGCCGAGGATCCCAATACTCTCGGAAATTTGGAGAGTTACTCCTTGGAACTGAGGCGCCATGACGAAGGGGTCCTTTTTTGCAGTGAACGCGCAAACTTGTGTCTTAGTGGGATTGAACTGGACTAAGTTCCGTTCACCCCATTTGGAGGCCCGCCCCAGAGAGCGATCGACTTCAGACACAAGTTGAGTCCTTCTTTCCTGTAATATACTCCGAGGGATATTCTGATGCTCGGTATACCGCTCGTCACCCGTGCTGTCATCCGCATAGCAATGCATACTCTCTATAGAGAGCATGTCATTGATATGCAGGATAAACAACGTCGGGGAGAGCACCGAGCCCTGTGGTACACCAGCGTTAATGGTCATGGTATCGGAACAAGAGCCATCGACAACGACTCTTATACTCCGACCATCCAGAAAGCTGGCGATCCATTTCCAGAGTCCCTCGGTGATTCCATAAGACGGTAGCTTCGATAGAAGGGCTCCGTGCCAGACCCTATCGAACGCCTTTGCGATATCTAGGACGAATGCTAGCGCCTCACCCTTGCCCTCCAAAGCCTCTGCCCAACGGTGTGTAAGGTACACAAAAAGATCATCAGCCGATCGACCATGTCGACAGCCGTATTGGCGATCACTCAAGTTACTGCAGAAGCTGGCGGTTTATGATTTTCTCCATTACTTTGGAGAGCAAGGATGTTATCGCAATCAGCCTGTAATTCGATGGGTCCGACCATTCTCCCTTTTTAGGGTTCCCGTGGACCTGAGCTACCTTCCACGAAGATGGAACCCTATTAGTATCGTAGGAAAGACGGTATAGGCGCGTGAGGACGGGGGTTAACTCAGGAACGCACGTCTTTAAGACCACTGCAGGGATGCCATCCGGCCCACTCGACTTATGGACGTCTAAAAGCCGCAGCTCTCGCCTGACCACACGCTGTGAGATACGGATTTCAGGTAAAGAGCTATTACACCGCGGTATGGTAGGTGGTGTGGCAGCTCCCGCATCCAAAGTCGAGTTACAGGCAAAGAATTGACCTAAAAGATCGGCCTTCTCCTTTGCGCTATAGGCCAGACTGCCATCGCTTTTCTGTAGTGGTGGGAGATTGGACCGGCAGAAGTTACCTTGGGCAGCCTTAGCGAGTGACCAGAATGCACGACTCCCAGCGGGATAGCTCTCTAATCGCTCGCCGATTCTGGCAACATGTTCTGCCTTGGCTCTGGCGATAGCCTTCTTACTAGATTTAGAAGCGGCGTTAAATTTTCGCTTCACCTCTGACGTTCGGGTCTTGACAGTTTTTAGCCCGGTTCCAGGCCCGATATGTGGACTGCTTCTGCCGTGCAGCCGTCCTGCAGGTTTTGTTAAACCAAGGGCGGCTGCGGCCGCCGACGGGTATTTGGGTATTGGGGATAAATAAATCCATCCCCATAATAAGCGTTTCGGTTACGCAGTCTGCACAAACGCCAGGGCCCTCAGAGGCGAAGCAAAGCCGCTTCCATGGGTAGGATGCATAAAACTCGCGAAGTCCATCCCAATCTGCCGACTTATATTGCCAGACTCTGCGAGTCCCAGTCGCCGTAAGGCGATTAGGCCTCGCAACAGGGGCTCTGCTACGGACTAGGCAGTAGGGTGATTCATTTCCGCAAAATTTTTATTTGCGGTGCTCGTGCAAAATATTAATCTACACATGGAAAAAAAAATTCTCACCAAATTTGAGATCTTAATATTAATTTTAAGTACTTCCAATTTAAATTTAAAGTTTTACCATTTAAAATGCATGTAAAAAAATCTTTTTCTTTTTTTCAAATTTTTAATGCTTACCCAGCTTATACAATATCGCAAATCGATTTGATGGACCTTGTGGGGAATTTTACGCTCTTCAAAATATCCTCAGAGTTTTTTTATGTAACTCGCACTGGTTCACCAGTAGGAGTCGTCAAAGTACAGTTTTTGATAAAAATATATATTTTTTTTAATTTTTCGAGCAAACCACCAAAAGTAGGAAGAAAAAAAGGACTAACTCATAAAATAAAAGTTATCCAACCAATATTTAATGAATTTACAGCCATTTTTGAAAATTATTTTGAGGTTAGGTATGCTATAAAGCATCGAACCCGTTAACAAAGACAAGAGAGTCAGCAATATCATGCTAATTAACTGGAGCAATGTTAAAACGTGTCATCTCGGGACTGCTTGGTGCAATTTTTCAAAGAATAATTTTTACTTAAACAAAGTTGGCGTGAACAAAGTTGACGATGAAAAAAATTAAAGCGACGACATGAGCAACGAAAAAAAAAAAGTTTGCGGAAATGAATCACCCTACTAGGCAGTGGTCAGATGACCCAAGAGGGGCTTCGACCACTACCCGGTATCCTTGCTGGTGTGTAGTCAGCAGAAGATCCAGTAAAGAAGACTCATGGCTCTCAATGTCTGGGACACGGGTGGGCTGGTTCACCAGTTGTGAGAGTCCATAGGCCGAGACCATATTGAAGAGATGTCGACCCTGGAGGTCAGTGACTTAAGACCCCAACCACTCTTTATGATGAGCGTTGAAGTCCTCAAGAACCACCACCTCCGCTGATGGACACTGCTCCAATATTTCGTCAATTCCCCATTGGACGTTCTCAAATAACTGAGTTGACCCCGAATCACTGCCATGCGACCTGTAGAGGCACGCGTAGATGCAGGTAAACCCTCCATAGTCTACGCGCAACCACAAGATAGACAGGTCACCATGTTCGAGGGCCCGAAGCCGGCGACAACAGATATCACCCCGAATGAACACGCACACCCCGGCCTTACGACGGAATGAGTGCTCTGCTCTAGTGCCAGGGTAGTTAAGGTAACGCCCACGTCGTGCGGCGTTCCACAGGGGTCGGTTCTGGGGCCGACTCTGTGGGACATCGGGTACGACTGGGCGTTGAGAGGGAGTCTCCCCCCCGGGCTGAGCTTGGTGTGCTACGCTGACGATACGCTCGTCACAGCCCGTGGCAGGACACTCGAAGAGGCGGCGAGCCTGGCCACTCTCGGCACCGAGGAGATGGTCAGGCGGATCGAGGCGCTGGGGCTCAGGGTGGCCCTAAACAAGACGGAGGCCCTACTTTTCCATGGGCCCCGTGTGAGGCTGCCCATCGGCGCCTCGATAGTGGTAAACTCCATCCACATCAGCATCCAGGCCCATATGAGGTACTTGGGTCTGGTGCTCGACGGGCGATGGTGGTTCCGGGAGCATTTCCGACAGATTGCTCTCCGGCTTGTCGGCGCGGCGTCCGCCCTTTCTCGACTCATGCCGAACGTGGGCAGACCCAGTTTCGAGGGCCGACGGCTGTATGCGGGGGTCATCCGCTCGATGGCCATGTACGGCGCACCCGTGTGGGTGAGGGCTCTGAACGCCCAGCTCAGGGCGGTTCTGTGGAGGCCACAGAGAGCCATGGCGGTCAGAGCTATTCGCGGGTACCGCACGGTGTCGACAGAGGCGGCGTGCCTGTTGGCCGGGACACCCCCGTGGGACCTAGAGGCGGAGATGCTCTCCGACCTCTACCGGCGGGTTATCACAGCGCGCGAGGAAGGTGGCTCCCCATCGTTGAGCGAGATAGCCACCTTGCGCGTGGATGCCCGCCGAGACGTCATCGCCCGTTGGGCTACGCGGCTGGAGAGGCCTAGGGACGGTGTGGAGACCGTTGAGGCCCTCTGGCCCGTATTGATAGAGTGGATGGAGCGGCGGCACGGAGTCCTCACCTTACGGCTGGTGCAGGTATTGACGGGGCACGGGTGTTTCGGGTTGTACCTGCACAGGGTCGTGTATAGGGAGTGGACTCCGGCCTGCCACCACTGCAGGAGTGACGAGGACACGGCGCAACACACGCTGGAGGTGTGTCCGGGATGGGAGCGGCAGCGCCGTGACCTCGTCGCTGTCATCGGTGCCTGACGCTGCCGGCCGTCGCGAGGGCGATGGTCGACAGCATCAGGAACTGGGACGCGGTCGCCGCCTTCTGCGAGGCTGTCATCTCGCAGAAGGAAGCGGCGGAACGGGCAAGGGAGGATTCCCGCGCCCCGGGCCGCCGCCAGCGGCCGGGGCGGCGCAGGCGCGAATACCTGCGCCTGATGCCGCCCTAACCGAGGCTTCGGGTGATCGGACCGGGGAATTGTCCGGTCACCCGACGTAAGGCCACCGCGTGAGGGCGACGCCCCGACGACGAAATCTGTCGGGGCGTCGACGAGAGGAACCCGCGAGGGTGAACCGCCGGGCGGGCCACCGAAGTTAAAAATCGGGTCCCGGTGACCCGCTCGCACGGCGAAGAGAGAGGAGTTTTTACGGTGGGTCTATGGGGTCACGCGCCGCCTTCTCCGTCACCCCGGACCGATTTGGCGGGGCGAGACTAATCCATAGTCCACCAAAAAAAAAAAAGGGTAGTTAAGGTACGAAATATCATTCGGAGCGCCTATCTGTGCCTCCGTTAAAAAGAGCAAGGCAGGCCGCGCCGTCTCGAGATGGTGGTGAACGGCATCGAGATTGCTATGTAAACCCCTGAATTTTGCAAATTGCAAAAATCCACATCAAATGTGGATAAGGGGACCACCGTAGAAAACCTTCTCTTTTTTCTGCTACTTTTCATACGGGTTTTTTAAGAAGAGGAGGAAGGAAGTGTGGATGCGTACAATGAGATTCGGTGGTACCAAAAAAAAATAGGTGCGGGGCACAGTGCATGGCTGGAGGGTGAGTTTTGCGAGAAGCTGACACGAAGCACGGAAGGGCCTCCGGTACCCCCCTGCGCGCAGTCGCCGTAATCCACTCCAGTTTCGTGCTCCGGCACAACGACTACACAACGGGATTTTCGCCGGTTGGCGGGACAGCCTCCCAGGGAGGATAATCCTGGGGACATTGTGCGGACGCCCATGTCGTGCGGTGTTCCACAGGGGTCGGTTCTGGGGCCGACTCTGTGGGACATCGGGTACGACTGGGCGTTGAGAGGGAGTCTCCCCCCTGGGCTGAGCTTGGTGTGCTATGCTGACGATACGCTCGTCACAGCCCGGGGCAGGACACTCGAAGAGGCGGCGAGCCTGGCCACTCTCGGCACTGAGGAGATGGTCAGGCGAATCGAGGCGCTGGGGCTCAGGGTGGCCTTAAATAAGACGGAGGCCCTACTATTCCATGGGCCACGCGTAAGGCTGCCAACCGGCGCCTCGTTAGTCGTCAACTCCATCCAGATCAACATCCAGGCCCATATGAAGTACTTGGGTCTGGTGCTCGACGGACGATGGTGGTTCCGGGAGCATTTCCGACAGATTGCTCCCCGGCTGGTCGGCGCGGCGTCCGCCCTTTCTCGGCTCATGCCGAATGTGGGCGGACCCAGTTTCGAGGGCCGACGGCTGTATGCGGGGGTCATCCGCTCGATGGCCATGTACGGCGCACCCGTGTGGGCGAGGGCTCTGAACGCCCAGCTCAGGGCGGTTCTGTGGAGGCCACAGAGAGCCATGGCGGTCAGAGCCATTCGCGGGTACCGCACGGTGTCGACAGAGGCGGCGTGCCTACTGGCCGGGACACCCCCGTGGGACCTAGAGGCGGAGATGCTCTCCGACCTCTACCGGCGGGTTACCTCAGTGCGCGAGGAGGGTGGCTCCCCATCGTTGAGCGAGATAGCCACCTGGCGCGAGGACGCCCGCCGAGACGTCATCGCCCGTTGGGTTACGCGGCTGGAGAGGCCTAGACACGGTGTCGTGACCGTCGAGGCCTTCCGGCCCGTATTGATGAAATGGATGGAGCGGCGGCACGGGGTCCTCACCTTCCGACTGGTGCAGGTGTTGACGGGGCATGGGTGCTTCGGGAAATACCTGCACACGGTCGTGTACAGGGAGTGGACTCCGGGCTGCCATCATTGCAGTAGTGACGAGGACACGGCGCAACATACGCTCGAGGGATGCTCGGGCTGGGACGGGCAGCGCCGCGACCTCGTCGCTATTATCGGTGCCGACCTGACGCTGCCGGCTGTCGCGAGGGCGATGGTCGACAGCGTCAGGAATTGGGACGCGGTCGCCGCCTTCTGCGAGGCTGTCATCTCGCGGAAGGAGGCGGCGGAACGAGTCAGGGAGGACTCCCGCGACCCGGGCCGCCGCCAGCGGCCGGGGCGGCGCAGGCGCGAATACCTGCGCCTGATGCCGCCCTAACCCAGGCCTCGGGTGATCGGACCGGGGAATTGTCCGGTCACCCGACGCGAGGCCATCGCGTGAGGGCGACGCCCCGACGGCGAAATCTGTCGGGGCGTCGACGAGAGGAACCCGCGAGGGTGAACCG
The DNA here is from genome assembly GCA_905163515.2 of Lymantria monacha. Taxonomy (NCBI): domain Eukaryota; kingdom Metazoa; phylum Arthropoda; class Insecta; order Lepidoptera; family Erebidae; genus Lymantria; species Lymantria monacha. The sequence continues at coordinate 4,394,300 of LR991088.1, read as the reverse complement.
CCGAGCGGACCACCGAAGACAAAGATCGGGTACCGGTGGTCCGCTCACACGGCGAAGAGAGAGGATTTTACGGTGGGTCTATGGGGTCACGCGCCGCCTTCTCCGTCACCCCGGACCGATTTGGCGGGGCGAGACGCACCCATAGCCCACCAAAAAAAAAAAAAAAAAAAAAAAAAAAAAAAAAAAAAAAAAAAGGGAGGATAATCCTGGGTTCGGGTTCCCTGCTGATCGGCAGGGGGCCGGTGGTGACCATTCCCACCGGGTCTTCCTGTACCCCATGTCAGCCTCTCACGCTCAATGCCTCAACCAAGACTTCACCACCGCAAGTTTCAGGCACCACCTGAACCCACCACACGTAAACACACCCAGAAAGTTGGGCTTCCGGCTCTCTCGCTCACCGACGAGCATATTGCCATTGCTCAAACGTCGATTTTCTGCGAGAGTGTGGTACTACCCTGGACGGACCGGCCCGCGGCTGTAGACAGAACACTGGCAACAGCGTGGTCCTACCACACTTAAAATATATATATATATATATATATGTGTATATATATATATATATATATATATATATATATATATATATATGTGTGTATATATATATATATATATATATATATATGTGTGTATATATATATATATGTACATACGTACACACGTAGTCTGTTCAAAAAGTATCGCGAATTATGTATTTTTCAAGAAGTATTTATTTATTCATGAATATCTATATTGTCCCCTTTAAAGTAATCCCCCTTGGATATAATACACTTGTACCAACCTTTTTTTCTAACCCTCGAAGCACTTAAAAAAAACATTTTTGTGATCTTGTTCAGCTCCTTCGTTGATGTCATCTTTATCTCCTCAATCGCGGCGTAACGTCGTCCTTTAATGAGCCTCTTCAGTTTTGAGAACAGAAAATAATCACATGGGGCATGGTCTGGGGAATACGATGGCTGTGGCACCATTAGTGTGTTGGTTTTGACCAGGAATTCGCGCACAAGCAACGATGCGTGTACAGGGGCGTTATCGTGGTGCAAAAGCCAGTTTTTGTTCTACTACAAATCCGGGCGTTTTTGGCGGATTGCTTCGCACCGATTGCGCATAACTTGCAGGTAATTATTTATTCCTTATTGACGTACTATCCTGTGGCAAGAACTCACGATGCACCACGTCCTTGCAATCGAAGAAAACTGTGAAAGTAAAACCTTTCCGTTCGACCGAACTTGGCGCACTTTTTTCGGTCTTGGCTTATGCCGCAGCTTCCATTGGGATGATTGAGCTTTAGTTTTTACGTCGTAACTATAAACTCACGATTCGTCACCAGTTATGACCCTCTGGAGCATATTTGGGTCGTCACGGATCGAGTTCTACATCTCCTGAGCAATATTAACGCGATGTTGTTTTTGGTTGAAATTGAGCAATTTTAGCACGAATTTCAAGGCGACTCGGCTCATGCATTGATTAAAATCGAAAAGCACGAGCCAATCGATACTTTTAGATCCTCAGCAACTTCTCTAACAGTGATTTGTCAATTGGCAAATACTATTTTCTTCACTTTATCATTCTTTTCGTCTGTTGTTGATGTGCTCGGGTGTCCGGCACGCACCGATAAATGTTGCTTTGCTCCAAGGTATCTTCACCATATGCCACAGTCAAGATTCGAAATGCATTCGCGCACTTTATTTTGTTTTTCACACAAAATTTGATACAGATTCTTTGATCCATTTTTTGGAATAGGTAAAAGTCGCAGACGAGTCAAAACACATACAAGCAAGTCAAAACACATACAAGCAAGTCAAAACACAACAGCTGTCAAAAAATAACCAAACATTCAAAATGGCCGACCTTGCTAGCATAAGTAAGGGACGTACCATCATAACGCTACAAAAAAAAAAATACACGTAGCCCGCGGCAATTCAAAATTCGCAATACCTTTTGAACAGACTTCGTATATATATATATATATATATATATATATATATATATATATATATATATATATATATATATATATATACATATATATATAATATATATATATATATATATATATATATATATACATATATATATATATATATATATATATATATATATATATAGGGTGGAAGGGGACCGCTCCCGAAAACATAGACAGGTAACCCGACTAGTCCTACTTGTAATGATGGCTAGAAAAAAAATCAATTCGGATGAAAAAAAAATTTTTTTTTCCCCACGCGATGTCGTTGAAGTCTTGAACATATGATCGTGAGTTTTGAATAGATTGCGTCTTTTCTCATCTGAGTATAGTTACGTATTTTTTTATCGAGTTATCGTTACATGGTACTGTCCTAATACGATGGAATGTGAAAAAAACTTAAAAATATTTGTGAAAAAAAAAATTTTTTTTCATCCTGATCGATTTTTTTTCTAGCCTATCATTACAAGTAGGACTAGTAGGGTTACCTTACCTGTCTTTGTTTTCGGGAGTGGTCCCTTTACACCCTGTATATATATATATATATATATGCTCTACCAGACTAATACTGGGTGCAATTTGTGTTCCTTAATATAAAGATCCCCATAATACAAACGCTATTTATGTGTTGCCTTTAAAAAAAAGTAAAGTAAAAAGTGAAAAAATGAAATCTTTCATTTTTAGCTGGCAAACCAATATCTTGACAAAGACATATTAGTATAATAAAAACTGTTATAAAACTTACCAGTATAAATAAATACAAGCAAAATAATATTTGTATTGCATTATATAAAATAAGAAGTCTGTCTAAGTTATACGGTTCACGATTTTTCATCCAATTCGGACCCCATTTTAAAACAAACATGAGATATATACCGAGTACAGCAAGGATTTCGTAAGGTTTAGCTACAAGCGGCCATGTGTTTGTTCTTGGGTCTGAAAACAAACATAAAATACTTTTATTGTTTTGGTACATACGTAATATACAACGTATTAACAAGGCGATAGCATGGCATTATAACCCTACCATGTTTGCATTAGAATAGTCCAACGTATAGAGCCAAATGACTAAGCTGAAGGCCGATAACAGCACTATTATTTAATCACAGAGTAAATTCTCGAGCCAGATAAAAATGATCCATGATCATGCGCAACTGTGTAAATAATATTACTATAGGCTTGGTCTAAAATCCAATCTAAATTGAAGAAATGCTGGTAGACGAAAAGCTCATATTGAATACCATTCGAAGAATATTTAATTCCATCGTTCTCGAGGATAACTTTAACCGAGGACAGTTGTGGAACTGGCGTATGGATGTCTGTTGTTCAGCATGGGTAACTAGATGTCCATTGTCCATTTTAAAACATAGGACTGCCCACGAGAATTTTCCTCGAAATATTAGGACTGTTCCGAGTAGTATGCCACCTGCATCCAATAGTTTCTTGCGACTTTCACGATATCTTTTGTCTACCTGGTAGATATCGTCCTATGATCCAGTTACTGATTCGTAGTTACCACTCGAGAACCTTTCTAACCCAATAGGTATCGATTCAACAAATAATATGGCCTGCCCATTACCACTTCAGCGTCCTCATGTTTTGGGCATTGCTTACATCCATTCTTTTATTGTTTTCAGATATTGTAAAATTATAACACCCCGGCCTGCTGCCGTGGCGTCAACGGGCGTTTGTACCCAAAAAGGTAACCCGCCGAGCTGGCCACGAATGTCAAGAAAGTGGTACCAGTAGCCCATTAGCAATAGGGAGGGAATAGAATGGGTTATGAGGCCACGCGCCGCCGTTCTGTCGTCTAGAACGGAATGAACGGCGTGCGCATAAGAGGTCAATAAAAAAGATATCCCCTCTTCATAGCGCGCTTTGTGGACAATCGTTGGACAAGACAGGTTCTCGAGTAGCGATCACAAATAAGAGGATGCACACTCACAGTAAGCCAGCCCACCACCACATGAATTCACGACATAAAGGAATCGTTAGTGTATCTAACTTTATTACCTGTAGGTAATCTAGTATTTTTACTAATGGCATTTTTGTCTAGAGGCCTATGTTTAAGAATAGATGTTACCAGGTTACTAGGTCGATGGATAGATGTAGAATATTTAAAGCAATAATGGGTTAACAATTTATTTTATAGATCTGATAGTCTCTTTCTGGTTGAGGACGTAATATGTACTCAACTTCCATCGTACATTTAAGAAAAAATATTGGCAATAGTTTTATGACAGGCCGCCTGCCTGACGTCAACATTCCTTGGCAATATAATTGTTGAACAAACGGCATCGGGTGTAGATGGCTCTTGGTCGTCTTTGACGACATCGACGAGTAAAGTAAAAATTACGAGTACGAGTAATATTCGTAGTCACTACTCAGGGCAGAGCTTCTCAGCCTCTTCATCAGTTCCACAGCGTGAACAAAAAAAGGTATTAGTAGCCGTTAGCACACAACAATTTTTATAGCCCTTTATTAATCTTTTAGGTTACCTCTTAAATGAAATATAAAGACTATTCTTGAAATGGACGTTCCGTGACTGGTTTACCAAATATATTTTTCATAGAAAAACTAAAAAGTTTAAGCTAATTTAAGCACTGCTCACTATGATATTTTATTAATATAAAAAAGTTTTTTACGTATTGGGAAACAATTTTTATCTGAAATAGTTCGATTATAAAGACCTGAATTATATTTTGGAATAAATATAATTAGTACTAGATGTTAGCTTAAATTCTTAGTTGCTAGAATAATTATTTTATCAATTGAAATAAAAACTTATTCCTATTACTTAAGTTGCTTAAATAAAACACATATATAAAGTTTTATTAAAAAACGAGAGGTTATTACGCATAGTTGTATATAGGAAAATATATTAATAAAAGTAGCTGTTTCATAAGACCACAGAACATAATAAAATATTTTATCCATCCATCCACTATTGAGTGACCATTACAGAGTGCTGCTATCCGTTCTCCTGATGATCCTTCAACTGATTTTTACGACCTTCATGAAAAACAAAGATGAAATGACACGTTGTATTCTTAACTCACACAGATATAAATATTACACTTGTACAAATATACTATATCAAAGAGTACTTTTTTTGGCTGCGGGTTATGGTGTGGTCAAATCCATCCGAGGCGACAGAAGAAACGTCGCGCGACCCCATAGACCCGCCTTACATGTACATCTAAATGTCCTGGGCCACCGAAACCCGGTCTTTGTCTTCGATGAACGTTAACGAGTACTTGAACAAAATTGATTTCTCTTGTTTAAAATGTATTATTAATTGACTTACCAGTTATTTCATCAAATACAATTAAATATCCTTGCATAGCTTTCCTGAGAATTAATGCCATTTTCAAAAAGACCTTTATGTAGCAGTAAAGACAAAAAAAATTAAATAAATTATGTCACTATTAAAATATTAAATGTGTTAATGCGTTTACATTTTATCATGGACCTTTCAGAAAGAATGTAGGCAATATAATGAGAAACGATGACTTGTTACATTGATTCGAGTGTGTAAATATGTTAATTAGAATTTTAAATTCTGGTGCGACCATTGTTTTATTAATTTAAATTGTCGACAAAGTACCAATCCCTTTTTAACGGTATTAAATGGGCCATAAACTGTTAACTGTATCTTTAAGAGTCATTATCCTCCTAACTTAACTAAACCAAACAAAAAAATATATGTAAATAAAGCAGAATATAATATTTTTTTTTTGTAGTTTTAGTTAATATTAATGCCTGACCGTCCATTTTAAAGCTTTCTTGTGATGACAACAGAGAGCCATAAGGATCAGGACCGTATGTGATTATCGCATGGTATTGACTAAATATAGAGTAAAGTAGGGGAAGGTTCGGTAAAGTGGCCCAGGTAGGTAAAGTGGTCACCCTTTATATTAATGGAAGAAATAGAGACCATCTGTTGACAATGCACGGAAACAATTCGTTGACCGACGTCATATTGCTCCAGTAAACGTTAGCGCGGTCCTTTCGTGAGGAAAGATTTTATTGTGAAAAAGTGTTTTTTTGTGGTTTCTGATGTAAGGTGAGTATTTCAAACATTATATAAAGTTATTGTGATCACTTTTAATTAATATTAATGCTACACTCTAACGTTTTAGTCCATCTAGCAAACTAGGTACTTATTCACGGCAAAGTAAAAATAATACAACCTCATTTGTTATTTTAAATCTTTTTTTTTAAATTACGTTCCGTTTCGGGTAAAGTGGCCTAGCCTGTAGGTGGGTAAAGTGACCCGGTGGGTCACATTACCCATCTCATAGTTTAATTTGTCTGTTAATAGAAACATTTTTTTATTATTTTAGATACTTACCAATGCCAAATACTTATCAGCGCAGTATCAGCAGCAGACATAGGACCCGAATGCGATGGAAGCAGCTATAATAGTTGTAAGGAATGAGAAAATAGGCTTTCTCAAACCGACTCTCAAACGACGTGTAAAAGGAACAAACCAGGATGCTGTTGAAAGTATAAAAGTTTGGGATCTCGACGTCTAGTTTTTAGTTAAAAACAAGAACGAGAATTGGTGCAACAAAACAGAACCACACGACCGTATTATTTTTGCCCCCACACTGCAGTCACAGACTGCAACCTCTATATGTGTCTTTTATGGGACCGTGAACAAGTATTACATCCATGCTGTTGAGAGATAACTTCGCAATAATCCAGGTAAAGCAATAACTGTTTTCCAATTCAGCAAACTTTTTGGCGAAGCTTTCACCGTAGTAGCTGAACAGTCTATTGCAATCAATGGTTTTCGTAAATGTGGAATGGAGCCTATAGACAGGAATATCTTCAAGGATTACGACTTTTTGCCTGCAGAGACCACAGAGGTGATTCTCAAAGAACCACAAACACGACAAATTGTATATGACAAAGAAAATGAGACACTTGTTAGAGAAGATTCTCCATCAGTTCTGGTTCGGCGGTAAGGGGTGCTCTCCTTCCGACTGGTGCAGGTTTTGACGGGGCATGGATGCTTCGCCAAATACCTGTACACGGTCGTCAGGAGGGAGAGTACACCGTCCTGCCACCACTGTGATTGCGACGAGGATACGGCGCAGCATACACTCGAGGCTTGTGCCGCTTGGGCAGAGCAGCGCCGTGAACTGACACCGACCTGACGCTGCCGACCATCGCCAGGGCAATGCTCGACAGCGTCAGGAACTGAGACGCGGTCGCAGCCTTCTGCGAAGCAGTAGTCTCGCGGAAGGAGGCGATGGAGCGCGTGCGTGAGGAGCGTCTCCTCGACGACGCGAACCGCCGCCGGCGACTGGGGCGGCGTAGGCGCGATTACCTGCGCCTGATGCCGCCCTAGCCGAAGCCGTGGGTGACTGGACTGGGGAATTAGTCCGTCACCCGCCGAAGGGCTGACCGCGCGAGGAGGGACCGAAGTCCGCCCCCTCTGGGATGTCGCTCAAGGAGAGGGTACCCCTCAGGGTATTCCGTCGGGCCGGCCACTGACGACAAGTTCACGCTGCTCCAGTGTCCGGTCCAACGACGTAGGCGAGGTTCATGGGTGGGTTACGGGTATGCGTGCGTACGCCCCTCTGTCGCCCCAGACGGAGTGGTGCGAGGAGAGCGCCGACCATAACCCAACCCTAAAAAAAAAAACAGTTCTGGTTAATTTAGAGAATTTTGTTTATAAGAGGAGAGATTATTATTTATAAATGATAATTAAAACAGACTGATTTAGTTCCTATGCTCATATGTTAAATTATTGAAAACTGTGATTTTAATACTAGATTTTAAAGTTTCTATGTGAAACTGAAATAAAATTTGATATCTAACTTAATAATATTTTTTTATTCAGACTAGGCCCCTTTACCCTTACTTTTGATTTATGTAGACCACTTTATCCGACCTGGGTTGATAAAGTGGTCAATTTTCAATATTTATTTATTTCTTTAAACTTCATGCAACATGTACATTGGCGGACTTAATGCCAGAGGCATTCTCTACCAGTCAACCACACCACCAATATCGCCTTTGGGTGCAAGTAAATCTATATTTATATTGATAAAAGTTAAAATAACAATATGATGTTAAAACTAAATAAATAAGAATATTTAAATTGATAAAATAACGTAAAAATTATGATATTTACGAAACTGACAGCCTTTCAAAGTTTAGGGTGACCACTTTACCCGACCTTCCCCTAATATACTGGGAAGAGAGACATACACTTGTTTTTTATTGTCGTCCATTATTAACATCAAAAATTATTCTATATACACAATTATATACTGCGCACGCCCACTCAGATAATGGATACGCACACATACACTCATCTCTTAGAAATACATTAACACATGATTCCTCGAACTCGTCTGACTAGTTTCTTTGAGTACTCTTGACTGTGTGTCCTCCTGAATTAACCAAATTAAATAAAAAATACGCAACCAGCGCAACGTATAATGTTTCTATAAGCTCAGATAGAATATGTACTTGATCGTCCATTTTAGGGCCTTTCATGTGGCAAACAAAAGAGCGATAAAGATCGGAACCATATTCAAATTTATTTATTATGTATAAACCCTATGAGGGCACTGGTCAGTTTTAACATTTTAAATGAATCAAATAAATTACCACCGGATCGGAAAGAGACCGCTACTAAGAATATCCGGCAAGAAACTCAGCTGGTTTGTCTATTATTCTTATAATGATTTCTAATGTTTACGCGAGTAATACACATTTAAAATAAAACTGCTTTTACGGATTCTATCGCGTTTGTATCTGATTTTTAATTTCCCAACGTTTCAAGCAGTTTACAGTGAGCATGGTCATGTAAGGACTAAGGTATATCATGTCCAATAAATCATCGTTATTACAAAAAAATATATATCTACCTACTATAGTAACAGTTATTAAACTTCGACCCACATTTTTTAATACAAGTTTATTGCCAATGCAAAAAGAAATCTGAATCTATATATAAAATTTTATATTGTTTATGATCTGTTATTATTAATGTTTTAATTTGTGATAATTATTATATTGTAGCAATTTACAATTTTAGAAACAACTAACAAAGACCATGTGAAACCACTAACACTCGAACATCTCCCTGCAGTCCTACTTTATTTAAAATGAGTCACTGACAAGATTGGTTATATCCTAAAACGTGCTTCTATAAAAACCTATTTTAAGCCACTGCAGAGGATTAGTCAGTTCTTACTACCTGTCAAGTGCCAGATCCCTCTACAGGATGCAGGAGTCTATAAATTAGACTTTGATTATGGTTTCTCTTATATAGGCCAAACACGGAGATCTGTAAGAACTCGTTTCAAGGAACATACAGCTGATGTGAAATACCGCCGTCACACTAAGTCCGCAGTCTGTGGTCACAGTCGAGACCGCACTCACCATTACATCAGGTTTGATAAACCACAAATCAAATGCAAAAGAACACCGATACCTGCCTAGAATGGTTCGCGAGGCTATTGAAATTAAAAATCATAAAAAAATCAATAGAGAAGAGGGATGGGTATTATCATCAAGCTGGGCTCCTGTCATTCTCTTAATTAAAAATAAAACTAAGAAAACTACCACAAGACTGCAAGACACAGTGAGCACTTATTGTATAGATTTGACCCACAGTAATAGTTAAATTTTAAAATTTAATATAATTATCGCTATCTTATTTTTTTTATATCAGCCAAGAATTTGGCTAACAAAATTGCTTCTATTGAGCAATATCATATTGACATAGATAATTTTAATTTAATTTCCACTATTCACATCAATTAAATACTAATTTAAATTATACATTAAGACAATAGAGGATTACTCGGAGGAGGGTTCAAATCCCGCTTGTGACATCATTTTTTCACTTCGTAATCGGGTTTTATAAATAATTAAGCATATTAAATGCTAAATTTCAGTAATTTAAATAACAAGGTTGTGTCATCGTTTAATACAATTCTAACTGTAAAGTTTGAAGTATTAAGTCTATAACAATGTGTAAACATTGTCGGGTAGATAGCATACCGTCACCTTAAGACGTAAATATGATACGAAGTGAAATTTGCATGTCCTACATTAAGTTACGGTGGTGTAGTGGCAGCACGATTGGGCCGGAATCCCAATGAGCGCGGGTTCGAATCCCGCTTGTGACATCATTTTTCACTTCGTAATCGGGTTTTATGAATAATTAAGCATATTAAATGCTAAATTTCAGTAATTTAAATAACAAGGTTGTGTCATCGTTTAATACAATTCTAACTGTAAAGTTTGAAGTATTAAGTCTTTAACAATGTGTAAACATTGTCGGGTAGATAGCATACCGTCACCTTAAGACGTAAATATGATACGAAGTGAAATTTGCATGTCCTACATTAAGTCACGGTGGTGTAGTGGCAGCACGATTGGGCCGGAATCCCAATATGCGCGGGTTCGAATCCCGCTTGTGACATCATTTTTCACTTCGTAATCGGGTTTTATAAATAATTAAGCATATTAAATGCTAAATTTCAGTAATTTTAATACTATTAAATTTAAAGAAAGAAATGATATTGTGAGACTCTATTGAACGTGTAATTGAAATTTCTTGTATTGAGTCTGAGCAGCTCATAGTCGTTTGCATATACAGACCTCCACGTTCACCATATGATGTTAAGTATCTAAGGTAAGCTAAGTATTTCACCATATGTTGATTACAACATATGGTGAAATACTACTTAGAGTATGTTTTATTCAAAATCTCCACTTCTAATAAAAATGTTGCTATATGTGGGGATATGAATATAAATTAATTAGAAAATAATAATATTACACAAAAATTTATAACATTAATGAAATCATACAATTTATATAATGTCTTCTTAGAACCTACTAGGATAGCTACTGGAAGTGCAAATTGTATAGATAATATATTTACAAATGTCAAGCCCATAAATAAATCTATTATAAATGCTTTAGAATCAGATCACTGTGAGCAACTTGTTGTACTTCCTGGAACTAGTAGGATTCAACCTGAAAGTATTACCTTTGTTGCTATGACCGCTAGCCGCTTAAAGCATTTTAGATACAATTTGACTATGAAGTTACCGCTGTTGCCTATTCATGATAATCCTAATGAATTATATACATCCCTATTCCGCATAATTGATACTGAATTCAATACAATATTTAAACCCAAAGCTTTAACATTTGGAGTGCCTGCTGGTTTTAGTGAAGGGGCTACTTGTGGTATTTTCAAAAGTAGAAAAAGGTTACACGAACTCTATAATGAATAATCTTATAACCATAACCCAGTATTTTTAGAATATGTCAAATATTATTCAAAAATATTTAAACGTGCCTGTTCCTGTGCTAAATCTATTTATCTGAGAAGCAAAATTACATAATCTATAATAGTACCTACCTAATATTAAAATGACATGGAAAGTGATTGTTCCTACTACAACTGGTTTTCTCCCCATTAAAATATGATAATAATTCATTTGTATTAAGTGATACAGAGAATATCTCAGGTGCAACAGGAACCAAGCTTGGGGCACTGCCAACCAGCTGCTACTCAGACAGCGCCGGTTCAGATCCTTAGTTTCTCTTTTCCAATATTTTTGTCATTTTTTTTTCATTATTTTATTAAATTTAAATATATCTTCAAAACACGCTATTAAGAAAATACAGAGCGAAAGGTTAGTCATCCAAATATTAAGCTTAAGCACCAGAATTCACTAAATATATATCAAATTATTTTTAAAATTAATTATATGCCACTACCGTCATAATTTTTAATGTCAATCTACCTATATGATATTATTACATTGTATTTTAATTCTTTTGTATAAAAATGAGTAATACTTAGAACGACAATACTAGTATTAATGTAGTTATATATTTTTTGAGTATTACATTTTAAAATATATTTTATGATAAAAGTCACTAGTAACTTACTCCATCTTTTTTTTTTTTTTTTGGTGGACTATGGATGCGTCTCGCCCCGCCAAATCGGTCCGGGGTGACGGAAAGGCGGCGCGTGACCCCATAGACCCACCGTAAAAATCCTCTCTCTTCGCCGTGCGAGCGGGCCACCGGTACCCGATTTTTGTCTTCGGTGGCCCGCCCGGCGGTTTACCTTCGCGGGTTCCTCTCGTCGACGCCCCGACAGATTTCGCCGTCGGGGCGTCGCCCTCACGCGGTGGCCTCACGTCGGGTGACCGGACAATTCCCCGGTCCGATCACCCGAAGCTTCGGTTAGGGCAGCATCAGGCGCAGGTATTCGTGCCTGCGCCGCCCCGGGCGCTGGCGGCGGCCCGGGTCGCGCGGGAATCCTCCCGGACTCGTTCCGCCACCTCCTTCTGCGAGATGACAGCCTCGCAGAAGGCGGCGACCGCGTCCCAGTTCCTGACGCTGTCGACCATCGCCCTCGCGACAGCCGGCAGCATCAGGTCGGCACCGATAACAGCGACGAGGTCACGGCGCTGCCCGTCCCAGCTCGGACACACTTCCAGCGTGTGTTGCGCCGTGTCCTCATCACTGCTGCAATGGTGGCAGGCCGGAGTCCATTCCCTAACTTACTCCATCTAGCGATAAATTTTACATCATTAATGTTTAATCCAATTAATAACATAGTTGCCAAAACTAGATGGCGCTATATTAAAGAAACGAGGCTAAAAGTACTGTGTCACACCCTTGGTCTTGACTGAGGCAGCGTGTGTGATTGCTGGTAGCTCCCAATAGACTTGGACATGGAGGTGCTTATCGGATTCAAAGTCACAGTAACAAAATGATTATTTTTTCAGCACTATATAGTTATAATTCTAGTACATTTTCTTGAATGTTTTAAATTTTAGATCATATTGCCTATTCACCGGCTCCAATTTTAATACACGGTTTCTGCATCTATTTAAATTGACTAGATCAAGGCGTTTATCCTGTGAAGAACATGGAAAAAGTTTCTGCTCTTGCAATTTTGCAAGGCGCTACGTTTTACTAAATAAAACCGCTTTTTTCAAAATATTATAGATTTTTGCTATCTATACACACAATTACCTAACTGAATATCAAAAGCAAACTTTCTAAGTCACCTGAAAGTGAGCTCTCAATATGTAAACCATCCGATTTGGTGAGTTTATGTAAAATATTTATCGAGTTATGAATAGGTCAAAATTAGGACCAAATTCGTATATTTTTACACACCAGTGCTGCTCGGCAGTTCTTGGTTAGAACTTGGCTTTAATTTGATGATACGCTCCCACGTATCTAGATTAATTTGTTCAGCCATGGCGATAATAGTTGAGTTCGCGATGATACAAACGACCACCATTTAGAAGAGTAGGCAAGTATTTTGTCATTATTAGTTTATATACCTTCCATTTATATCGATGGCCATTTTACTTACGTAAGAAATAGGTTTTAGCTTTAGGTTTTATTATAAGCTAAGCTGATACATAACTATAGCTGTTTCGTGTAGTGAAGGCTGTTTTATTAGCGGCGGGCTATGGAGTGGTTATACCCCGCTAATCCGTCCGGGGCGATGGAAGAAGCAGCGCGCGGATCTATAGACCCGCCCAACAACGTACCTCTTGACCCCGTACGGGTAGGTTACCGGAACCCGGTCTTTGTCTTCGGTGGCCGTGTAGTAATGGCATTAGAATATATTTTATCACGCTCTGTCTTGCTCGTGATATAAGGCAACAAATACGATACGATACGAGATACGAGAAGAAATACTCAAAATAAAATCCTACAACAAACCTTTCAGCCAGCATATTATAGTTGATCAAATGTCTTTCTATCGTGGAGGAGGTTCGAGCCCAGCAGTGGGACATACATATATGAGCTATGATGATAATAAGAAAGCTGCTTTACGGTAGATAATGGCTTAGCTGTGCCCCTGGTGTTGCTAAAGTCCATGTACAGCAGCATCACTTACCATCAGGTATGCTGATTACTCGTTTGCCGCCACCGACAATAAAAAAATAGCTGATTTCTTTTTCTCTATTTGTCTATTTTTTTTATCTTAATTTACAGATATATGTAATGATTTCTGATATTTACTCAAGTACCTATTGCACATTTGAAATATAACTATTTTTATGGCTTCTATCGCGTTTGAACTTGATTTTTAATTTCCTGACGTTTCGAGCACTTTACAGTGATCATGGTCACGAGAGTACTAAGGTGTCTTACGGCTTTTATAAATTTTAAATTACTTTAAATGACTACAACAAGATTTAAATATTAATTCATTTAATCTACTGAATTTTCTTGCCGGGTCGTTCTCAGTGTGGCCGCGTTCCGATCCGATGGTAGCTGAATAGATTTATTAGTTTTTTTTTAAACTAGTAAATTGCCACAATATAAATAATTATCATAAATTAAATGTTTAATAATAACTGACCATAAACAATATAAAATATTATATATATAACCATTTTCCTTTTGTACTGGTAATGAACATGTTCAAAAATGTGGGTCAAAATGTAATAGTTAATACTGTAGCGGGTAAATATAAATCTATATAATAACGATGACTTATTGGACGTGGGACACCATAGTCCTCCTGTGACCAAGAACGCTATAAAGTGTTCGAAACGTCGGGCAATTAAAATTCAAATAAAAACGCGATGGAATCCTTAGAAATTGTTTTATTTTAAATACAGATTATCTTATAACTTTCCGTGTGGTGACTAAGTAAGAATACAATTCATCACCGCCCTTTCTTACCCATGGATGTTGTAAAGAACAACTAATATATGTATTAAATAATTAACATCTTTGCAAGAGAAGACGAACTAGAAAAAATATCCTATACCAACCCAGCTGACTAGCGTGGTATTTATGGTAATTTTTTTCCTGTAATGAAGGAAGCTTAAGCCCAATTCTGAGTAATATTTGAGCTCAGATTATGAATTTATATATATCCACATAATGCTGCCAACATTATTGTTATAATATCTGTCTAAGAATAAAATTCACCACCCCTTATTTTACCCGTGGGTGATTATAAGAGACGACTCAGGGATATAAAAGGGGCGGCGCAGGCGCGATTACCTGCGCCTGATGCCGCCCTAACCGAGGCCGCGGGTGACTGGATCGGGGAATTAGTCCGTCACCCGCCGAGAGGCCGACCGCGTGAGGAAAGACCGACATCCTACCCGAGGGGGGGACATCGGTCGAGGAGAGGGTACTCCTCAGGGGTATTCCGTCGGGCCGACCACTGACGTCAAGTCACTCTGCTCCGATGGTCGGCCCAATGACGAAGGCGACGTCACGGGTGGGTTACGGGTGTGCGCGCTTACGCCCCTCCTTCACCCCGGATGGAGTGGTGCGATGAGTGCGCCGACCGTAGCCCACCCCCCAAAAAAAAAAAAGGGATATAAAACGCATATAACATGTATGCAAGAGAAGAAAATCTCGAAACAAAACGCTGTATCAACACGTCTGACCAGCGTGGTATAGTAGATAAATTTTCCTCCCATTATGGAGGAGGCTTGAACTCAATAGTGAGACATATATGAGCTGAGATGATGACGATGATCTGTGTAGAATTGACATAAAAAATATTTATTAATTTCTTTTGCGTCTATGTTAAGATTGTGATGATTCATCGTGCGTTATTATTATTTATTTATTTGGAAAACAAACAGTTGTACAGTAAGTTGTGTATACTAATAATAATGCTATGGGTAAAAAAAATAATAAAAGTGCAACCTACGACGTTTTCACAGCTTACAATAAATTATTTAATATAAAATTAAATATAGTTTGGTATATCGTTAAGGAATAGGTAGGAATATTTTTCTATATAAAGTAAGTGCATAATAAAAGTTTTAATTTTTTATGTAACATTATAGTACATAAAAAATTAAAACTTTTATTATTTCTTTTTTGAATAAATGTAAAATTAGGTTATAAATATCAATATTAGAAAAAAGATCATTAAATAATATAAGAATTCTGTGGAGAGGTGCACGTTCAGTAGCATTATTGTGACATGTATTAGTTGCAAACAGTGGATAATTGCGAGTAGTGCGGCGAAATACAGTTCGAGGTACAGTGTAACACAGTTTAATCACTCCAGTGGTACAATCGAACTTGTTGTGAATAATGCCGTGTAATATGATCATCATTATGAGATTTCTAGTGGAAGAGAATATAGTATCTATAAGTATATAAATTTAATTTATATTACAAAACAATTTTATTGTATAACAAAATATATATATTATATTACAGATATATTACTAATTAAATTATATTACAAAACTAATTTACCACTTATATCAGCACTTAATTTATTTATTTGAAATAAACGTTAAAAGTTTTCTCCAATTTAATTTAGTTTTTTTGTGTTTTCATTTTTTACATATTTATTACATGCAATTTTTTTTTTCATGTAGTTGCTATAATAAAACACGCTGAACATATAAAAGAATAAGAGGCAATTTATAATCACTATTATCATAAGGAATTTCGGATAGTTACAAGATGTAGCAAGTAAATTATTCACATTTAAGGAAATTATAATGCAGAACTGAATCTGAAAAAAATAAAAGAGAAATATTAGCATAATTATAAGAATTTGAAGATGGCGGCTACGTCTACCATTATTCCTTATACTGCTTGTGGGTGTTGTAAAAGACCACTAAGAACTCACTAACTTGGACGAACCAGCTGATATCGTCTGGTCAAAATTAATATTCCTAAGGAGGCCTAATTTTATGCCTGACCTCAGGCAAGCGGTCAGGCATAAAATTATTGTCTGAACTATTTACCATATATGTAAATTCATTGCGTCGACTCTAAGTAATTGACACAGGAGTCTTTACTTGATTAAGAAGGCCATACTATCCGTCAATGTATTATTGTAAGTCAGGTTGAAGCAAAAGTTAAATTTGTTCCATTATAAAATCTTATGATATAGTGTATATTAAGAAAGTAAGGAATAATAAATTATTTGTTTTAAATCCTAGTTTACTAAATTGACACAATTGACGGTATTTCTTGGTAAAGTTAAAGAAACCAGAATTAATTCGCTTTATTAAGATGACCGGAACAGCATATTATGTTTCTTAATCTACAGGCTGGTGGAAAATTCCACCTGAGCTTCGATATCTCAAATTAATAATAACTTTTTATTGATTTAACATTTGACATGATGGGTTTTTTTTATATTTGTAGTTAAAAAGAAACTTGGCAAACTGGAAATCTTTGAAATGGTTCACCATTATTGCAATGGCAGCTAAGAGTACATTTTTTTTTCTTTTCTACTTAACTTTCAGTAGTAAGTAGTGGATTTTCAATAGATATAAGTTCAAGTCCCACATGTGGTATTTTTGAATGTAAAATATCAGTAACTAGCTTCTACCCGCGGCTTCGCTCGCGTAAAAGGTTACTTTCCTAAAGTTTTTCATGCCCTATTTTTATTTTACCCCTTAAGAGTAAGTTTTTTACAAAATTTACTGTCAAAATTATTTATATCTAATCAATAGCCTAAAAATAAGTTTCAAGCTTCTGGCTTTAAAAATGACGATACTTCCTTACAACTTTTCATCCCCCTTTACAACCTTTTTTGCATTAAAAAGTAGCCTATGTCCTTTATCAGGCTCTTGACTATCTGTGTACCAAATATCATTTAAATCGGTTCATTAGTTTTGGCGTGAAAGAGCGACAGACAGACAGACAGAGTTACTTTCGCATTTATAATATTAGTAAGGATTAAATAATCTTTTGTATAAATTCTTATATTAAATTCTTAGTTGTGTTTTATAATACCCACAAATAATCTAAGCGTTGACAATATTTATAGCAACCAATACTGGAAATACGTAAGAAATATCTTTTACGACCATCGGGACATTTAACTCACTAAGATAATGCAATCATTTTATCATCATTTCAGCTCATATCCCACAGCCGGGCTCGAGCCTTTTCTGCAATGGGAGGGCAATTAGCCTATCACACTGGTCAAAGGTATAGGATTTTATTTCAAGTTTTTTTCTTTTACATAGATGTTATGTGCATTTTATATCTCTTGGTCGTCTCTTACGATCATCCACGGGTAGGATGGAGTGAATTATATTCTTGCTTCGTCATCACACGGAAAATAATGCAATAAATTTCTCTATTATGATGTATTTTATGAGTACGGCAGAAGAGCTAGCAGCCCATTTAATTTTGAACAGCTGTTCATGACTTTTTATATTAACTATACAGCCACACAACAAGAAACATTTTGGAATGCATCACATTTTAAAATTTCTAAACTGTTTTCTTGTTGTTAGATTTGAAAGGATTACACACTCTCAATATATCTTATGCTAAGCGTGAAGTGATTCAATTCAGTATCTTTCCTCAGCCCCTGTAGTTTTAATTTTTGGCGACTGGCGTTTTCCAGATACGGGTAGTTCGACTATTTTATGGTGTTTTATTTTGGTTTCTTTTGCTCTTGCAATGAAATTATCTGATTACATTCCTTAATTGAATTACACCAATGTAAAATCAAGAGGGGGCTCCAATTGTTTTTGTACTCTCTCTCCACATTCTTCTATTTGCTTATTAAGAAATTATTGATAAAAAAACCTGATACTATCAATGGAATAACAAAAGTTTCATGCGTTAAAATTTACTTACCAGCTGTAGACTGGTTACATGTTTCTTCCACCATAAGTACTTTTGGTACTGCGGCCCTAGGCCTGAGATCAGATAGTAAGTGTACATAACCATATGAATGAAGCCGTTGATTGTCCCTTCAGGAATTGGTTGACCTCCTAAAATCGAAAATACCTAGTAACTTCATCATCATTCTCCTACTCTTATCCCAATTGCTTGAGGTCGATACAATATGTACTCTTCTTTCATATAATATTGTAAAAGTTATTGGCAATAATTTTATGACCGGCCGCCTGCCAGACGTCAAACCTTCTTGGGAATGTAATTGTTGACCAAACGACATCAGATGGAGTTGGCCCAAGTCGTTATAAGGCTCTTAGTCGTCTTTTACGACATCCACGAGCAAAGTAAGGGTTGGTAGTATTCGTAACCGCTACCACACAGCAAGATAGATACGCGAATATATAGAATAATAGATAGATATACATAGAGATCTTAATTGTGATCTCTAACGGCGATTCGAGTGGTTTTAATTCTAACGTAATAAAGATTTTTGTGCGATCCACAAATTATCGTTTTTGGTCTGGGTAATTTTCCATTAATATTTTTACGTCTGTTTGATAAAAATATTTAATAAAAAATTTAAGAAAATAAATACAAGATAAAATATATTTAATTTTTATATTTAATTTAACATGTACCATAATAAAAAAGAAAAAAAAATTTAATTCTGCTAAAATTTCAACTATATACTATTACAGTCCATGGGGTATTGGCCGCTATGGAATAGTTAAAATCGGAGCACTTGTTGAAGAGAATAACCTTATAAACTAAGAAGCGTATAAGTTTTAAATTAACCTTTATAATTCATTATTATCTCGTCTTCTTCCTGTCGGGACAGAGTAAGGATACAATGCATCACCAGTCTTAGCAACTTAGCGAGTAAGTAACGCAAGCAGATAATATAATTACAATAGAAGACAAGTTCAAAATAAACCGTATTCTAACTCGCCTCTTTAGCGGGGTATACCATTATCATCATCAAAGCTCATATATGTGCCACTGCTGGGCTCAAGCCTCCTTCACATTGGGATGGAAATTGACCTACTAAACCAAGCTGGTCAGACGTGTTGGTATAGTGTTTTATTTCGAGTTTTCCTTTTCTTGCATAGATGTTATATGCATATTTTATCCCTTAGTCGACTTTTACGGTCACCAATGGGTAAGGGTGGTGAATTGTATTCTTACTCCGGTACCACACGGAAAAACGGAGCTTAGTGATTTATAAAATATATTAATAAAAAAATATGATTGATTTATTAGTTAACCAACTTCAAAAAAGGAGGATGTTCTATATTCCATTGTATGTATTTTTTTTATGTATGTTCTATCTCTGCCAATTGTATGCCGATTTTCAAAATTCCCTTTTTATTCTAAAGTGTTTACTCCCACGGTGGTCCCGTTGTCACCAAGTAATGATTTGATGATGGGAATCCATGAAAATCGAGGGCAACCCTCAATTTTTTATAGACAGATGTTACATTTCTCAGAATGAATAAAATAAGGTCTAAAGGTGGAGACATTCTTACACAAACACAAGACGTGTTAAGCCGATGGAGTGAATATTTTGGCGATATGTATGCGGATGCTACGGTTGGCGCCGGTGTTGGATGTGGTTTAGTAGATCAACATTCGACGACGGCGTCCTCCGATGGCATCAGTATGGATGAAGTTGAATGGGCGATAAGAAGTTTGAAAAATGGTAAGGCAGCGGGCATTGATATGGTGTCTGCCGAGATGATCAAGCTTGGTGGCTGTTGTGTCTGGGAGGCGTTTCTGTTGCTCCTCAATTTATGTTGGAGCTCGGGAATGGTTCCCAGGGACTGGAATAGCGCAGTCATCGTGCCTTTGTTTAAAAACAAGGGTTCACGTTATGACTGCGAAAATTACAGAGCCATAGGCTTGACCAGTTTGGCAGCAAAAGTGTATGGTAAAATTATTGAAAGGAGAATGAGGATGGTGTCCGATGGTTTACTGTGTGAGACACAAAGAGGTTTCAGGAGTGGAAGGGGATGCATGGATCAAGTGTTCTCTCTGCGCAACATTGGAGAGAAGCATCTGGCTCTAGGTCAGAGGGTTTTCTGCAGTTTTGTGGATCTGGAGAGAGCATTTGACACGGTTGTACGAAAGGAACTTTGGGACATTTTACCGGAGTATGGTATTAGCGGTAAACTGCTACAGGCTGTGCAGTCCAGTTACATGGGCTGTAGAGCCTGTGTGCGGCTGGATGATGGAATGTCGCCTTGGTTTGACGTCAATATCGGCGTTAAGCAGGGCTGCCTTCTATCAGCCAGGCTGTTTATCATATATCTGGATAAATGTCTCCAAAGATTGAACGATATGAATGTGGGAGTCCAGATGGGCGACTCAGTGGTCACTGCTCTGCTTTATGCAGATGATGCAGTCCTGCTGGCACAGTCAGCGACTGACCTGCAGACCCTAGTCGACACAATGACAGAAGATTGTAAGAAAAGGGGTCTACGCGTGAATGTGAGCAACACCAAAATAATGGTCTTTGAAAGAGATAAAACTAGAACAGATGTAAGAGTAATAATAGGTAATGATGTGCTAGAGCAAGTGGATCAATTTGTATATCTTGGATGTGGATTTAGCCGAGATGGAAGGTACACCACTGATATAGAGTGAAGAGTGAATGCGGGAAATAGAGTGAACGGAGCGTTGGGACAACTTCTCGGCAGCCACCACCTCAGCCAGAAGGCACGTGTAGCAATACATAACGCAGTGCTTGTCCCAACATTACTGTATGGAAGCGAGAGTTGGGTATGCAGAAAAGAGTATGATAGTAAAATTAATGCGGTCGAAATGCGATCTCTGCGGAAAATCTGTGGAGTTAGGCTGACCGACCGCATTCGTAACGACGACGTAAGAGAGCGAGTAGGTATGAAAGAGAGTATTGGTGTAAAGATGCGAAAGGGAATGCTCCGATGGTTCGGACATGTGGAAAGAATGCCGAACGAACGCCTGGTTAAGAAGATATACAATGCGAAAGTGGAAGGATGTAGGTACCGGGGGAGACCGAGACTAACCTACCTAGACCAGATCGGTCATGTACTGAAGGAAGGCGGATTCAAGAGTCTCCGAAACCGGCGAGCGTGTATGAAGAGAATTATGAATGTTGAGGAAGCGAGTGAAGTATGCAGAGATAGAGTTCTCTGGCACTCTGTTCTCTCTGCCTACCCTGCAAGGGATATGGCGTGATGATATGTATGTATGTATGTATGTACATTTCTCATATATTTTACAAAGTTATTCAATTATTTGCATCTGGTAGTGATAATGTTATTTAGGTGAGTTGGTGGTGGAAGGTACGAGTACATCTCCTTAGCGGTTAGGAGTTGGAGGATAACTCTTTCAATATCATACGCAAGCATAGACTTTTAGTTGTATTCTTTCAAGTTATTCACGTAAGCGATAACGATTAAAATTTAGGTAATAGCTTAAGTTGCCGACATAGTAATCTTTGTTCCTCCTCATAGACCTGTGTCTTCAGACGCTGAGGTATGCTAGATGAGAAGATCCTCTTAAATTTCACTGCCCAGCCGAGTTGGATAAAATGTATCAAAAGTTTTAAATTTAGTTACGTACCTATTTTCAACGTAGCCTATCCCCGTAACCTTTCGTTGCCTGATATATGGTTGACACAGGCGCTATGGCAACTAACTCGTCACTATCTTTCACTTTTGTGCTAATAGTGTCGTCATCAGATTTTATAAAAACCAAATCCGGTCAAACCAAGGCTATTTAAGTTTGGATATTATCCTAATTGCCCGTTTTCCAAGCCCCTAGTGAAAGAGATATTGCATCTTAACATTATTCTGAAGCCTATGCCCAGTTGTGACAATTGCATCAAACTGTCACAATTATTTGCATTAATAGGGACGAAATTAGATGGCGGTTGTTACTCATAAGTTGCTGCCTCTCATGATGCATCGATAGCACATATGTACACGGCTCGATTGAAACAGTGAATTTACAAACCATTGGTGATTCTTGGAAACGAGAAATAACATTCCGTTTGCACTTTTTCGAGAGACGTTCTTTTTTTTGTACAGATACCTACTTCTATCCATCCTCATGCGAGCTGCATTTTCAGTCGGTCTATGCATAGTGCTATATTTAATAAATTATTTAATTTATATGTACTAGTTAAAATTATTACTTAACTACGATTATTTACACAAAAATTCAAAAATAATCAATTATTTAAAAAAACCGACTTCAAAATAACGTCAACCAAAAACCCTACTTAGGTACTTAATACACTAAATACTGAAAAATAAAATAAACTATTCAAATGAGAATAGAGTATACCTATTTGGCGTAGCACCGACTTCGAATCGTGTCAGTGGATATCTAGCACACATTATAACTATATTTTATGAAAAGTAATAGGTAATTCGAATTAGACAAGAATTTTCGTATTGTAAGTTTATAAATAAATATTATAATTTGTAAATATACATATTTGAAATAAAACTAATTTTACGGATTCTATCACGTTTATATTTGTTGTTTAACTTCCCAACGTTTCGAACACTTTTCAGTGATCATGGTCACGGGAGGACTCCAGTCCTCCCATGACGTAGTTTTATTTCAAATGTGTAATATTTGCGTAGACATCAGAATACGTACGTTAATATACGTACAATATATGTTCCTTCATTGATAAGAAAATTTATATTGTATAGGTTCATTTAGAATATCATCATTTGAATAGTTCATTTTATTTTTCGGTTTCTAGTATTTTAAGTAAGTGGGGTTTTTGGTTAATGTTATTTTGAAGCCGATTTATTTATTTTTTTAAAAGTTTAATTATATATTTCATACCTGGTGCATATTTCACTCCAATAAAACCGACAATTGGCATGATAGTGTGGTGGTAGAGATGTAAAAATGATATTTGTCTGTGTTTCTTACGTAATACAAAAAATATCGTATCAAGGAGCTCTGTTATTTTTCCAAAGTAGAACCACCATACTGAAACTGCCCACTAAAATAATAGGAAATATTTAATTATGTTCTGTGTATTTTTTGAATCCTAGTTTTATCCAAATTAGTTGTACATATCACTTGTCTCCAAAGAATTACTAGATCATTCATTGGAATTAAGTAATGTACGCTTCTACGACAAATTGCCAAAGGAAATCCGAGACATAGTAGTGAATATGTTTAAAAGAGATTTTAAAAACATATTTTTCAGAATAGATTTGCATAAAATCTTGGATTTCCTAAACGATAAAAAATATTAGCTATGAGCAGCTCCTTATTAAGCAATTCATCGTTATTGTAACTAACCTATTCAATAGTATCACTTAGGGGACGTCCATTAACGTGATCTTTTTTTAGCATTTTTATTAATTTAAATACACGTAATATACGCAACAATGACCCCGCTCCCCTTGTTACTATTACAAATACTTTTCAATTTATGTTTTAAGTGAGTACCTCTTATATTCTTGGATGTTGCCTTAAAATTTGAATTTTTATGAGGCTATTTTCTACTATCCCCAATTTGAACGTTCTATTACCATAGGGATGATAAAAACAATAAAGGCACAATCAATCTCAGTACTTGGAAATATTTAAGAAATCTTAATGAAGGATGTAAACATCAATCATCATCTCAGTTCATATATGTCACACTGTCGGGCTCGAGACTCTTCCATAATGGGAAGTAAATTTACCTACTATACCACGCTGGTCAGACGTGTTGATATAGGGTTTTGCTTCGAGTTTTCTTTCTCTTACATAGATGTTATATATGTTTTATGTCCCTTAGTCGTCTCTTACGATCACCCACGGGCAAGATAGAGGTGATGAATTGTATTCTTAGTCCGTCACCACACGGACAATGAAAACAACAATATCCATGACTAATTTCTTGAAATTTGGTGTGATAATGAATAATAGTTTGTAGTAACATCGGATCATTATAATCATAAAAAAAATGCAAAATTCGCTTCGGATAGAGTCATGTACACAGGTAGTAACATTATATTTACCTTAACTGCTCTAGGTGTGTCCGAATAATCCACAGGGTAGCACAAACCTATGTGTTTTTCCGTTAATATGAAGTGCAAACCCTGAAAAGTTAAGAGAAAATATAGTTTTATTTTCACATGTACTTTTTTTTTAACAACTCCGCCCTGCTCTTAGGAAATAATTCTTGTATTGCGGGGGACTTTACAAACATATCATTAACGCAGACAAATTATACCCAGACACAGAACTACTCTTTGTGGATCGCACAAAGTACTGTCCTGCGTAGGAATCGAACTCATGACACTGGCACGGAAGGTCGATATATTAACCACTACACCATCTGTGCAGTCAATTGATAAAATACTTGCAACTTGTTGTCAACGAATGGTTCATTTTTTTTTTTATAATAAGTTATACTTTTGAAAATATAGTACGCGGAGTGAGAACTTTTCGCACCGACAGATAAAGTAACAAATTAGTGAAAAAAAAGCATGTGATTCAAAAATGGAAACAATAGATTAAAACAAATATTAAAAAAAAAACGTGCATGCGTACGAAGTACACATATCTGAAGTGAAACTTTGGCGAAACTAATTTTTAAATCTCGTTTAAAGTGTAACGTTTCTGTAAAAAAATTAACATCATGCGCACAAAAAAGTTTCAATTCAAAATAAATATGACGCGTAACGAAAAAATGTGACTTAGAAATAAATATGGCGCGTAACAAAAAAAACGTTTTTCTCCCGTACGTCGACAAAGAAGCACTCCAATAATCATATAATTCAACAAACACCCTTAAGGGAACTTATTGCCTTTTTAATCTTAGATTAGATGTATTAAAATATATATGGCTGAAAAATTTATAAGATGACAAGACAGCACAAAGGTGCTCGAACATTCATATTAGTTCTGTACTTAAAAGTATGAAACATGTGGGGTACACCCAGCTCTTCACGTTGATCTAGGTACTACTCGTATATGAGACAGCTTGTATGTAAGTTCCATGCCATATTCCATACCATAACACTGAACAGTGACTCCAAGCAAAAAATATTATAGAATTATTAAGATATTTGTATTATTAGTGGTAGGACCACGCTGTTGACAGTTTTCTGTCTGCAGCCGTCAGCGGTCCGTCCGGGGTTACTACTCCGGTGGAACTCCGCACTTTCGCAGAAGATCGACGTCAGAGCAATGGCAATGAGGTGTTGTGCTTTGTTCGGTGAGCGAGAGAGCAGGAAGCCCAATTGGGTGGGTTAGGGGTTTGCATTGGAAGGCAGCGGTCTAGCTATACTGTTGGTATTGCAAAGGTTTATGGACGACAGTAACACTTACCATCAAGTGTGCTACTTGCTCATTTGCCACTAAAAGCAAATAAAAAGAATACTACTCTTAAAGCATTTGGGTAAGAATTTCTTCTGTACTATTTCTGTGCGGTGTATAGATTTAGCACAGAAAAAAATCAAAATTGAAATTAAGTATTTAGGCAGGGACATATTAATGTTTTGTTTAAGATTTAAAAGGTATTTTGAAATCAGTAGATGATGCGATCTTCTACTGACTTCAAAATACCTTCTAAATCTTAAACAAAACCATACATCCGGAAGGCATTACTGATAATGTTATTTATGTGCATGTGTTAATATATTTTGAAGTCTAGCAGAATACCAAGATATACAAAGTCAACTGAGTCTAAAGCAACGGAATCAAAGCAGTAAGGAAACTTATGTCGCATCTTATTTTTAGAAAATCAGATATATAATAATTGCATCGGAAATCGAGTAGAAATGTTTTGAGCGATCATTATTGCGAAAATAAATTAACGTTCTTTTGAAACAACAAGCTGCAAACTGTAGCATTACCTGAAAATTTTAATATCATCTGTACATATTTATAATGTTGCAGTAATAAAACAGGATTTTACATACTTTATAGAGGGTATTAAACAAAAAAAAAATATAATAAAACCTAGTCTTAAGGTACCTCAGATTTGACGAAAAACATTCAGACTCAAAACCATTGATGAAGTAGTTGTGATGCCGTTGAACGCTAAGCTATCCATAAGTAATTTGTGGTCAACCTGATTAAATGATCTGTGTAGATCAGTGTGTCCAATATTCACTTGGATCCTTCCACGTTTTGACATAAATAATCATATTACGGGGCGGGACCCCCAAACATGCAAATAAACTCTGCTTACCCTATTCAAAATGAATCAGTAATACTTAGCGTATTAATATCAAGCTTATTTCAAAATGAATATTTTTTTGCAAATGCATTCGTAACAGATTTATTAACATTGAAATATATGCCATCTATCATAAATAAATAAATATTTTTAGTTTATACGAGCCTGAACCGTCTATCAAATAATGATACTTTCGAACAAGTTTACGTTAAGTTTAGTTACAATAGAGCATACCAGCGCCAATTATACCAATACCTCCTTACGAAATAAGCAATAGCTGTCTATGCTTCCAAAATTTACGCAATCAAGAATAAATCGTATTTATTAGATAGTTTGTTTATGTGTACGTATGCGTAATAATCAAATTTTAACAAAAAAATCCAACTTCAACTAGTAACCAGTGGATTAAATTAAAATGGGACCACACGGGGAGCAACAGTTTTCAAATAAAAATGAAATCATCAAAATCGGTTCAACCTCCTCCTTTCTTTGAAGTCACTTAAACATGTGACGTCATATTTGTTGTATAACAACATATTAAAGCGCAAGCGAACTGTTTTAATAACAGAGGTTTAAATATGAAATTGCCGTTATAACGTACTAGCCACTTTGAATTAAAATTAAACCTGCATGGTGTTATATCTCAAAGTGAAACTGTTTTCAAACGAAAACTATAACATTCTATAATAAATTTAAAAAAATGTATGACATTTGATCGTTCGACGTTCAATTGTTTTTAAATTCAGCTTTTGAAGTGAGCATGGATAGATGTATACGACAAAAATCAGAGTAATTTTCGAATACGAGTTCCGACGTAGGACTAACGCGGCAGAAACGGCTCGTGAGGTCAATGCTGTGTTTGGAGAGGATACGGCTAACGAACATACCACTGCGTTTTTGGTTTAACCCCTTTCGTAGTAGAAACTGGGACTTGAAGAATGAACCACGAGGAAGACCAGCCACTAAGGTAAATAACGATGAATTGAAGGTGATGGTGGAAGCCGATCCGAGTCAAAGTACTAAGGAATTAGCGGCATGGTTTGACGTTAGCATACCTACAATATTGATCCATTTGCACCAAATCGCTAAAATAAAAAAACTTCAAAATAGGTGCCTCATAATTTGACTGATCTGCAGAGAGCAGCGTGCGTTGAAGCTTGCCTTATTCTGTCAAACCGGTGTAGAAATGAAGGGACCAAATTATGACGTGTGATGAAAAGTAGATTCTTTATGATAATCGCAAGTGAACAACGCAATGGTTGACCCCAGGTCAAACGCCACATCAATGCCCTAAAGTGAAGCTTACCCATAGAAAGGTGATGGTAACTATATGGTAGTCACTTCCTGGTGTAATTCACTACAGCTTCCTTAGATCTGGTCAAGCAATAAACGCAGATATCTACTTTGCAGAACTCCGAACAATGATGGCGAAACTCGCAGTAAAACAGCCCTGACTTGTCAATCGATCTTCACCATTATTGCTCCATGATAACGAAAGACCTCATTCTCCTCGAGAAACTGTTTTAAAACTACAAGACCTGCAGTTAGAAACCATACGTCATCCTCTGTACTCGCCAGACCTCGCCCCAACCGACTACCATTTTTTCTGCGATTTGGACAATTTTTTGCAGGGAGTTTTTTTTTTTGCGAGGGAGCAATATGAAATACCTTCACACATTTTACGGAGTCCAGGACTCCAGACTTCTAATGTATAGATAATTCTCTAAATTCTCTAAATTTATAGATAACGAGGATAAATACTTTGCTTAAAGAAATGTGTTATATGAACAAAAAATGATTTTAATTTATCTACTGATACGAAACGACAATTTAATACTTTAACCCCTAATATGATGATGATTCTTGACACATTGTTTCATATAATAATAATACCTAATTATTATTGTTTAATATAATGAATACATTAATAATATTAATTTATTAATCATTTGCAATATTTTGTTTGAATAGGTTTTACGTTATATTGTATTCGTTGTTCAAGTGATAATAAATCGACTAACAGTAATAGGTTCTGAATTATAGTAATTAATTAGTTAATTTATTATAAATAATGGAGAACTATGCCTGTATTGTTAGTAACTGTTGTGTGTGTATAAATAAATTAGATATTAGTTTTGAATGACCGAGCAAATTAGGTTTTTTTTTTTAAATGTATTTTTTGTTTGGAAAATACAACCTTATGTGACGTAGTTTTTAAGTATATTTAAATAGACATTACATACTAATAAAATAATAATAGTTTTATATTATATTGATATAAGAAGGAACGAATGAACTTCGTTATTAATATAATCAAAATGTTATTGATAAATTTATAAAAACTAATGAAAATTTTAAAAAGGAAGTGTTAGAATTTTATTGGAAAACCGTGAACTATGAACCGGAACCGGAGCTGTCTGTATTAAATAACTACTTGAGTGCCCAACTGAGCCATTTTGTTTTAGGGACACGGTAGGTCTTCCAGACGTTTCAGGCGTTTGCCTGACTCGTGCAGATGTTGCCGACCATCACTTTGACGATGGCTGGCAGTGCCATGTAGGCAGCAATGATTGTAATTAGTTCACGACGCTGCGCTACTTACGCCACGCAGACTACAAAGGGGTGCTGTATCGTGTCCATTCCGCAACCGTACTGGTATCAGAACGGAGTCATTTCCGTTCCTATGGCTGTTTAAAGGTATTTGTATTTGTGAATGATGACGATGCTGAATAATGATAATATCTAAACCCAATTCTTCAGGAAAATATTTAAACTCTTATTTAAATCTTCTGACCTTCGACAAAGGTATGATAGAATCTAATTTAAATGCACAATTTAAGATTTCCTACTCTGCGTCATGCGATACGTGGTCACCACTCGAAAACCTTGCCTCCCTATCGGTTATCGGTCCGTTGAGCTATATGGCGTAGCCATTGCCACATCCTGCTATATCGGTTACACCTATTCTTCTGCGGAGTTCCGTATTTCGGATTCTATCTGGCAGAGAAATCCTGAGCATAGCCCGCTCCATAGCACGCTGAGCGCCTATAACTAATTATGAAGCATTTCTCCCCAACGCCATTGGACTGACCCCTGGTACCGAATCCTAGACATCCATGGCCCGCCCAGCGTGTTACCCTTTCAGGTATCATCTCCATCGACGACCCAGCCATAAAAAACAGTGATGCTGGCGCTTCACGTGACGGACTACACCCGACTCGTAGTTATGACACTTACAATTAGTATATATAGCGGTGAACAGAATTGCTTTGTAGTAGCAGCTAAGACTACTAACCAGCACTTACTTTGCACGCTTGAGTGATACACGACAAATATTCAATGATGTTACTGTGATCAGCAGGATTTTAACTAGGAGTGATAATCACCTGGTGCAAGGCACATTGAATCTTAGTATGAAAGTCGAGGGGTCTCGCTTGATAAAGTCTACACTCCGATGTACACCTGTCCAATACCAGAGCACAACAGGGCAACAAACAGCTTTTTGACCAGACTTTCAAGCTCATGGAAAAGAAAAAGGAAAGGACGATACAGTCTTCAGTCGATTGATCTGAATTTAGGCAGCTTAATAGACAAATCTCCGAGTTTATGCTACGCGACATTGGCCGATTCAATACACTGCGCATTGAAGAGGCATTAGGGTAAAATTGAGGCTCCCAAGTGCTCGCACGTGATTTGTCTACTGAGCAGAGCTAAATGACTAAGCTGAAGACTAATAACAATACTGTAATTTCATCCCAGAGTGAGATCTTGGAAGAGATTGAAAGAGTCTAGGTTCAATTTGTACAGTTATACAAATCATCCCTGGACTACACGGTCCAGGGATGAACCAAGCCGACAACACTGTCGGCTTGGTTCAAGACTCCAGATCCAAGCTAACTAGGCACTATACTGAAGAAATCCTGAACGTTAGCTTGTACGAGATCAAAATGGCTCTGAAACAATTAAAGAACGGAAAGACACCAGGAAATGACGGATTTAGTGACAGAGCTCCTGGGGCGGACAGCACGTCGAATTTAAAAGCCCTACAGAAGCTATTTAATTCTGTCATTCTCGGGGTGACGTTCCAGAGTCGTGAACCAGGAGTGTGCTGGTGATTTCTTTAATAAAGGTGATAAAACTGTCTTACATAGTTACAGACTCATTTCAGACCTGAGACACGTGTACAAATTGTTTTCAAGAGTCATTACGAATCGACTCGTGTGCAAGATCGATGATTTCCAGCCGCCTGAACAAGTCGGATTCCGAAAAGGTTATACTATATTAGACCACATCCACACGCGAGCCAAATTATACAGAAGACCGAGGAGTATAATCGGCCCCTGTAGATACAGGATACTAGATACAGAGCTAGATAGCTCTGTATCTAGTATTATAAGAAAGCCTTTGATTCTGTTGAAATTTTGGCTGTGCTGCAGTTACTTCAGAGGTACCAATTTGACTATCTCTAGATCGAAGTACTGAAGTGTTTTTGTAGAAATGTTAGTATGTCGGTCCGTATCCGGGATAAAAGTACGGAACTGATTCAGTTGCAAAAACACATGAGATAGGGAGATGTTATGTTCTCTGAAATTGTTCACCACTGCGATGGAAGATGTCTTCAAACTCTTAGACTGGACCGAACTCGGCATCAACGTCAATGGGGAATACCTTCTTTTTGCAGATAATATTGTAATCAAGGCAGAATCCCTAAAAGACCTTGGCATCATGCTCAACGACCTCAGCAAGTTTCTCCAACTAGTATACATTTGCAGACCACAAATGAATATAGGCAAGGCAAAAGTCATGTCTAATGCTTATGTAATTTCTGTACTGACTTGGTTGGGAATGTGATTCTCAAAGTTGTTGATCTATATGTTTACCTAGTACAAACCGTCTACTTAGATAAATCCAATTTCGAGACAGTGGTCAGCAGAAAATAAAGGTTTATAACCAGTGTGTGTTACCAGCGATGACTTACGGAACAGAAACGTGGTCTTTAAATATCAGCTTCATAAAAAGACCTAAAGTCCCTCAGCGTGCTATAGCTCTCTATAGCTGTGCTCTGTATTTTTCTAAGTACGATAAAATCCGAAATACGGAAATCCGTAGAAGAACGGATTTAACCGATACATCCCGAAGAATTTGCACGTTTAAGTGGCAATGGGCAAGTCATATCACTCATCAAATCAACAAACGTTGGAGAAGAAAGGTTATAGATTTTTGTTGATGAATCCACGTTACGAATGCGATTCAATAAGTATTTTTGAATAAATGTTAGACTGCAAGGCTCGAAAGCCTCACATCAGCGACAGACATCAAGTCAACAAATTAGCTATAAAACGAGTTAATGAATTGATCTATAAAACGAATAGCAAATGCAATTAACAAACAAATAGATTTCTTTTGAATTTAAGATCGCCAGTTCATAGACTTCCAAATATTGAATTTAATAATTAAAAACATATCGACAGCGGAAAGTGAAAACGTCGTAGTCCACAAAGTATGAAAAAAATTTTTATTGCACTGTTCGAATCAGAAAAAAAAATCTGATTCAAATGGTCCGGGTTACATAATTCTATGATGAATAGTTATGAAATTAACATTTTAAAAAAACGGGTTTAAACTTAATTGCTTGCATTCAAAAACGCTGTAAGTTACAGAAAAAGGTAGTAATAACTTATACTATGTCGATTATGTACAGCAATTCGCTTTCCGTAAAAAAAGATTTTCGCTCATTAACGACGTTTAAGCGGGCAGTGGTACAAGGAATCGAGTCTATTACTACCCTTGATAAGATTTCTGTACAATGCACTCTGGAATTTATGACATTTAGATTATCTTAGTTAAAGTAAGTATACAGCTATACACCATTTTAATAGTGATGCAGATTTAAACTTCATCAATTTACCGCCCTTAAACGAAGCCGCAGTGGCATTGTTTGTTGATTGCGTCGTCGCTCTATTTGCTGCTCAGTAGGCATCGAGCATTTATGTGGGTGGAAGTAAATGTTGTCAGTGATTTTATAATTGCAAACAATGGGTGCAATTACGTAAAACTAAAGTATGTACGTTATATTCTTATTTTTTGTTGTAATGTATAATAAGATGGCAATATTTTCACAAAGAGGTACTTATTTTCGTAAGTCATTTCAATAAATACTACGTATTTATGGGAGCAAGAACACTTGTTCTTGCTTGTATTACTGGTAGTACGAGTACGATGTTGTCAGTGTATTATGATAATAAAAAAAATACTATGTATATTTTTATGACACTATTTTTATTGCCTATAGTGGCAAACAAGCAAGCAGCACATCTGATGGTAAGTGATAATGCTGCACATGAACCTTAGTAACACCAGGGGGACAGCCAGGCCGTTGTCTATCTTGAAGAAAATGCTCTTAAACCTCAATTGAAGAAGGACATGTCTTAACGCTCTGGAAACAAGGCAGCAGGTAGTTCATTCTAGATCTTGCACGTACGTGGGAGAAATGATCTCTGAAAACGTACAGTCTAGGAACAGGGTAAGTTCAGGTGAAATGAGTGAACCCTGCTACGGTGACGAGTGGTACGGTGGTAAAATGGTGATGATGGTACCAGGTCAAACAGTTCTTTAGAGCACTCACCGTAAAAGAGCCGGTAGAGTACAAAGAGAGACCCAAAGTCTCTCCGCCGCTCCCGTAAACTCCAATCTGTCCGTGAGATTGGGATCACGGACGATTCGAACAGCATGCCTTTGCGGGGAGTCAAGTGAGTCTAGCTGATATTTAGACGCCCCAGCCCAGAGATGAGAGCAGTACACCACGTGAGGACGAACTAGTGCTTTGTATAGCACAAGACGTTGTCTCGGCGTGAAGGACCACCTAGCTCTGCTTAGCACGTCTAATCTAATTCTATTTCTAATTGCCAATTTGGCTTTGCCCTCCAAATGACTACCAAACAGGCCTTTGCTCTATAGTTTGACGTCGAGGATTCCAATACTCTAGGAAATTTAGAGAGTGACTCCTTGGAACTAAGGCGTAACTCTCTAATCTTGCCCTCCAAGGCCAATAGCCAACGATGTATGAAGTATACAAAAAGATCGCCAGCTGATCGAACATGACGAAAAATCCTCGCAATAGGGGCACTGCTACGGAACAAGCAATGGTCAGATGACCCAAGAGGGGCTTCAACCACTACCTGTTATCCGTGCTGGTGTGTAGTCAGCAGAAGATATGACATCTGTTATGGTTAAAGACAAAGTAATTAAGTAAATTACTTATTCATATATTTTTAACTTTATTTTTTTTAAGCTTATTATGTTTTTACATTTGTAATATAATTTGTAGTGTATTATTTATTGAACTCTACGTTTTAATATTCTGTCAAATTTAAATCGCTTTACGTGTAATACATTTTGACTTACCCCAAATAAGCAGTTATTTTAGTTTACACCTATTCTAAGTTATTAGTTTCATGGAATAACTACGTTTACAAAATATAGTTGGGCAGCCTTAGTTCAAATAATGTTGCTTACTACGTTTTCGTTTTCCTTAAAAAAATGCATTTGACCCCACTCTATACAACTCAATAGTGCAATTACAGCGTTTTAACATTCTGTAAAAATAATTCAAAATGTAGTAGTCAACAAAATTTTGATAAATAATTGTTAGAATGAGATTTGAGAGTAAAAATTATATTTAGAAAAAAATAATAAATCTAATGTCCAAAAATCGTGGGTCTACGTTAAAAAATACACTAGTTATGATTTTTTGAAAAAAAGTGAAACAGTTTTTTGGCTCAGGTGAACATTTTCGTTTTTGTGGACCTACTACGTTTTCGCTTTCCACCGTCGATATTTATGACTCATTTACACACAATATTACACATCTAAAGATTTTCTTTACATTTTGTTAAATGACTGCATTAAAGAATGCTCTCATGCGGAATGCTTTTAAAACAATATAGCTATTAGAGCCTAAATGGGTAGCGTAACTAATTGTTCAATATAATTCTGCTTTAATTATTATACTTTGTACCTGAATTCAGTTTTAGTAAAATAAGTTAATATTTTACAAGTTATATAAACAAATGCGATCGTCGTAATATTGGATTGCATGACAGACCAGACAGAATCATTGCGCACTGGATTAAAAATAATATACTCAAAAATTTGATAATTTAACGTTTATAATAATAATAATTATAATAATGTTAATAATTAATGTTTCACATTAAAATACTTCAGAATGAATAAAATAAGGTCTAAAGGTGGAGGCATTCTTACACAAACACAAGACGGGTTAAGTCGATGGAGTGAATATTTTGGCGATATGTATGCGGATACTCGGGTTGGCGCCGGTGTTGCATGTGGTCTAGTAGATCAACATTCAGTACCGGCGTCCTCCGATGGCATCAGTATGGATGAAGTTGAATGGTCGATAAGAAGTTTGAAAAATGGTAAGGCAGCGGGCATTGATATGGTGTCTGCCAAGATGATCAAGCTTGGCGGCTCCTGTGTCTGGGAGGCAATCCTGTTGCTCCTCAATTTATGTTGGAGCTCGAGAATGGTTTCCAGGGACTGGAATAGCACAGTCATCGTGCCTCATGTTAGAGTAACAATAGGTAATGATGTACAAGTGGATGAATTTGTATATCTTGGATGTGGATTTAGCCGAGATGGAAGGTACACCACTGATATAGAGCGAAGAGTGAATGCGAGAAATAGAATGAACGGAGCGTTGGGGCAGCTTCTCGGCAGCCACCACCTCAGCCAGAAGGCACGTGTAGCAATACATAACGCAGTACTTGTCCCAACATTACTATAAGGAAGCGAGAGTTGGGTATGCAGAAAAGAGCATAAAAGTAAAATTAATTCGGTCGAAATGCGATCTCTTTTTTTTTTTTGTGGTGTGGGCTACGGTCGTCGCGCTCCTCGCACCATTCTGTCCGGGGCGACAGAGGGGCGTAAGCACGCTCACCCATAACCCACCCGTGAACCTCGCCTTCGTCGTTGGACCGGCCACCGGAGCAGCGTGAACTTGTCATCAGTGGCCGGCCCGACGGAATACCCCCCGAGGGGTACCCTCTTCTTGAGCAACATCCCCTCCCTCGGGGAGGACGTCGGTCTCTTCCTCGCGGTCAGCCTCTCGGCGGGTGACGGACTAATTCCCCGGTCCAGTCATCCGCGGCCTCGGCTAGGGCGGCATAAGGCGCAGGTAATCGCGCCTACGCCGCCCCAGTCGCTGGCGACGGCTCGCGTCGTCGAGGAGACGCTCCTCGCGCACGCGCTCCGCCGCCTCCTTCTGCGAGACTACTGCCTCGCAGAAGGCTGCGACCGCGTCCCAGTTCATGAGGCTGTCGAGCATCGCCCTGGCGATGGTCGGCAGCATCAGGTCAGCACCGATGACTGCGACGAGTTCACGGCACTGCTCTGCCCAAGCGGCACAAGCCTCGAGCGTATGCTGCGCCGTATCCTCGTCGCAGTCGCAGTGGTGGCAGGACGGTGTACTCTCCCTCCTAACGACCGTGCGCAGGTATTTGGCGAAGCATCCATGCCCCGTCAAAACCTGCACCACTCGGAAAGAGAGCATCCCGTGCCGCCATTCCAACCACCGCATCAGCACCGGCCGGAAGGCCTCCACAGTCCGCACACCGAACCGAGGCCTCTCCAGCCGGACTGCCCAACGGCCAATGACGTCTTGGTGGCCGTCGACACGCCAGGCGGTGAGCTCCCTCAATGAAACCACACCGCCCTCCGCTCGCACCCCCGACACCCGCCGATACAAATCGGCGAGCATTTCCGCTTCCAGGTCCCACGAGGGAGTCCCGGCCAACAGGTAAGCTGCCTCCGTCACCACCGTGTGGTACCCGCGTATGGCCCTGACCGCCATGGCCCTCTGTGGTGGCCACAGAAGAGCCCTGAGTCGGACGGTCAGGGACCCCGCCCACACCGGTGCGCCGTACAGGGCCATCGACCGGACGACCCCCGCGTACAGCTGTCGGCACGTAGCGCTCGGTCCGCCTACATTCGGCATAAGCCACGAAAGCGCGGACGCCGCGCCGACGAGCCGTGGAGCGAGCCTGCGGTAATGCTCCCGAAACCACCAACGCCCGTCGAGCACCAGGCCCAAATACTTCATATGGGATACGGATGCTGATGTCAACTGAATTGACGGTGATCGAGACGCCGATGGGAGGGCCCATGCGGGGCCCATGGAACAAGAGGGCCTCCGTTTTGTCCAGGGCCACCCTCAACCTGAATTATGAATGTTGAGGAAGCGAGTGAAGTATGCAAGGATAGAGTTCTCTGGCACTCTGTTCTCTGGCATTCTGTTCTTTCTGCCTACCCTGCAAGGGATCTGGCGTGCTGATATGTATGTATGTATGTATTAAAATACTAATAAGTACATTTCACTTTACTGCCCCTTATTTCAGCGTGATAGCAATAGAAGCTTGCTGAGAGATAATGAGAGAGTAAGCTGTAATACTATCATAAAAAATTATAACGTCCATCAATCAACCCGTAGACGTCTACGTTTGGATATAAGGCTTTCACAAGAATGCCACTCAGAACGGTCCTGTTAAAACTTATAGAAGTAACTGCAGTTATAAGCCTACCAGGTATTGCATTTTTACCTTGATGCTTAGCCTTTCTTCAATATTACTCGTTGATAGGCTTAGTGGTATGGGTGGACTGAATGAGTATCATTGATACTTCATCATCATTTCCTACTCTTATCCCAATTACTTGAAGTCGATACAATATGTACTCTTGCTTCATAGTACATTTTGCAAAGTGATTGGCAATAATTTTATGATCGGCCGCCTACCAGACGTCAATCAATAACTTTATTATGTGCTATGAAAGAAGAGTGTATATTGTATTGACCCCAACTAATTGGGATAAGAGTAAGATAATGATGATTGTAGCATGTTGAGTCCCCGTTTTCGTTTGATTAATGGAACGAAATTTCATATTTATTTCAAAACTGAGCTTTAGGGACCATCAAAATTGATTTATCATAGTGCTACTGCTTTGCTGAAAAGTCGAAAATCTTATGATGAATGAAATTGTACTCTCCGTTGCCAGGCCGGGTGTTACTAGTCCGTTTAGGTAGCCTTTCGGTCATATCTCAAAAATAGCTACACACATACGTAGACTCAGCCTGTTTACCAAATTGGTGGATAGATACTATGGATTTACTCTAATCACGACACTAGCCTAACTCTCAATTCATTCACATTCTTTATCATCTCTTCATGTATTGTGTACAGTAATTTTTATTCTTAATAATTTAGCCTTTTGTCAGCAAATGCTCGTCGCCTTGATATTATTCCAGTCATACTTTTAGTCTATATATTAAACTTTGTCAATCTTTATTTAATAATTTTTCCGTATATCCAAGCCACTTCAGCAAACCTTTTTCACTACTTTTTCATTAATTTCATTCAAAAATAACTTACCGTAAATGTGATGTAAGTGCTAAGTAATATTTGGAAAATGTTGTAGCACATAATAAAAGTCTTCATTTCATAAGGTTTTTTGTTTGTCATGTATTTTGGACCAGCTTTTGTGCAGAAGTATAGATAAATAACTAATATGGTCAAAAGTGGACCAGGATTTGTTACTAGCCACCAGTTTTTTGTTCTAGGATCTGAAATATAAGATTGAAATAAATATATAATTACAGTTCCACATTCAATAAGTGGCAATGGATCCGTATTACTAAGTCTCTGCTATTCTTCCGCTCGTATCCTGTTTTCCCGATAAGCTGTACTATATCAATAAGAAGGTTGGAAATAATTCGAATAGAATTTTGGATAGCGTTTTTATTATTAAACTGTAACTAGTTACTCAGTAAGCTCAAGACCTTTTTTATTATTTTCTACACTTGCACATCCCCGATATCTTTAAAGTTTTTCAGATAATAAAATATTTCGCACAAAGAATTTGCGTGTTAGTAAGATGAGTGATATTTTTGAAACTCGACTGCACAGATGGCGCAGTAGTTAAAATGCCGACCTACCTTTCCAGGTGTCGAGGGTTTAATTTAACTTTTTGTGCAGTCCACAAATTATTTTTCTGAGTCTGGGTGTAATTTCCCTCCGTTAATTATACGTTTGTAAAGTCCGGTACAATACAAGGATTATTGCCTTACTGCAGTACTGTATTTAAAAAAAATATTTTAGGAATATCCGATTTTTTTACGTTCTCAAACGCCCTCCCCTCCATTATTTTGAAAATTGCCAAAGACTGAATAGTCATAATTGTAATACATATCTTTTAAATCTGAACAGCTGGATACCCGAACATCCAACGGATAAACACAGGAATGCATTTTTAACCAATTTGAAACGGAGACACTTTGCGATCGCTTGGTCAGTAACAATCCACTGATTAATATTTTTGCTAATATAAGATAAATTAAAAGACATAACTTACCAGCTAAGTCATGGAGTATATATTGATATATTTGCATTGCTTTATCCATTATTCGAAAATTAATTTCACAGATTCAATGTTACAAAAAAAAGTAACAAATACGTAAAATTATTCTATATCTGATTCAGTCACAGTTTTCGTAAGACTAAGACGGATCGCTCCTACGATAGTGTTTATATATCACACTAGATCCTGCACGCGACTCCGTCCATATGAAATATATGGTTTACACAATGTGCAAAAACAATGGTACTATTAATAAATCATGACCTATTAACCCAAAACCCTTTATAAAGCTAATATTTAAATAATAATTCTTCTTCCGTGATTCATACTGACTTCCGTATTACGTTACATTAATTATATTATACAAAAATATTAAGAATACTACCAACCCTTCACTGTTAAAAATATTTTTAAAATTACTATATTTTCACTAAATAATAATTACTAGAATTACTTAACCTTACTGAATTCAAGGTTACAATACATCTTTTGTAAAATTGTTACCATTCATGGTAAAAATATTATAACGCTTTATAATTTTACCGCATTCGTAACGACGACGTAAGAGAGCGAGTAGGTATGAAAGAGAGTATTGGTGTAAAGATGCGAAAGGGAATGCTCCGATGGTTCGGACATGTGGAAAGAATGCCGAACGAACGTCTGGTTAAGAAGATATACATACATACATACATAGCCTCACGCCTGTTTCCCAGAGGAGTAGGCAGAAACTACAGATTGCCACAAACCACGATCCTGACATACATCCATCGCTTCATTCACACTCATCACAGTCTTCATGCATGCTCTACGGTTACGCGTACTCTTAACCTGACCTTTCGCCAATACATCTTCAATTTGATCCAGAAAGGTACGACATGGTCTTCCCCTTGTAAACGTCCCACTCACACTCGCTTTGTATACTTGCTTAGTCAACCTTTCTTCTCTCATTCTTTCCACGTGGCCAAACCACCTCAGCATTCCCTTTTTTATCTTTGCCGCTACTTCTTCATTCACACCACAGCGTTGTCTTATAACACTATTCCTAATTCTATCTTTCATACTTACACCACACATACTACGAAGAGATCTCATCTCTACAGCATTTATTCTGCTTTCATGTCTTCCCTGCCCAATCCAACTTTCACTACCATACATGAGAGTGGGCACTAATACTCCCCTATGTACAGCTAGGCGTGCCTTTTTAGACACATTCCTACTCTTCATAAAAGCGTACAATGCCCCATTCACTTTATTGCCAGCATTAACTCGTCTTTCAACATCATCATCATTTTTACCATCACTAGTAAACAGTACACCCAAGTATATAAATTCTTTCACCTGTTCCAATCCCTCACCATTTATAGAAATATTACATTCCGTCATACATTTATTATTTTCAAAGACCATTACTTTCGTCTTACTTACATTTACTTTCATACCTTTTCTTTCAAAAGCATCATGCATAGTAGTTACCATCGCCTGCAAATCTTCAGCCGACGATGCAAGTAAAACCTGATCATCGGCATAAAGAAGACATTTGACGAGTAACTCATTCATTCTTAAACCACATTCATTATTTTTCAAATCTTGCAAACAGCTATCCATGAATAGGTTAAACAGCCACGGTGACGCTACACATCCCTGTCTAACACCTTCATCAATGTTAAACCATTCAGTGTAGGACCCGTTTATCCTTACGCAGGCTCTGGAATCCTTATAGATGGATTTCAGTGCCTGAATAAGATGGCCGTCTACCCCATACATCGATAGTACCGACCACAGTTCATTCCTCCTCACTTTGTCATAAGCCTTCTCCAAATCAATGAATGCGCAAAATACTTTCTAATCTTTAGCCAAAAATTTTTGCGTCATGCATCGTAAAGAGAAGACTTGATCCGTGCAACCCATACCCTTTCGAAAACCCGCTTGTGCATCCCATATTTTCATTTCGGTCACTTTCACTACTCTTTCAATCAACACTTTCGCATACAGTTTGCCGACAATGCTAAGGAGGCTTATGCCCCTATGAAGATATACAATGCGAAAGTGGAAGGATGTAGGTACCGGGGGCAACCGAGACTAACCTACCTAGAGCAGATTGGTCATGTACTGAAGGAAGGTGGAGTCAAGAGTCTCCGAAACCGGCGAGCGTGTATGAAGAGAATTATGAATGTTGAGGAAGCGAGTGAAGTGTGCAAAGATAGAGTTCTCTGGCACTCTGTTGTCTCTGCCTACCCTGCAAGGGATATGGCGTGATGATATGTATGTATGTATAATTTTACAATTTTCGTCTAAAAGTCAGATGTGACTGATAAATTTACAACGTTGAGTAGTAATGTCTGTTAAATTTACTAATCATTTTAGTAATTCAATTTACTATAATCTGTAGTAAAATTATAAATGAGTTAAGTAATTCAAATAAAAAAAATATTTTATTTAATTTTACATATCATTATCTAGCAAATATAACATTCATAGTAAAAAGATTATAATGCATTGTAATTTTACTATTTTCATGTAAAAGTCAGATAGATGGGTTTGATAAATTTATAATTTTGTGCAGCAATGTCATACGCAATATATTTTAAATTTACTAATAATAAACTCATTTGCAAAAAAAACGGGCGGTTTTGATTTTCATTCATATTTAAA
Organism: Lymantria monacha; assembly: GCA_905163515.2. Classification (NCBI taxonomy): domain Eukaryota; kingdom Metazoa; phylum Arthropoda; class Insecta; order Lepidoptera; family Erebidae; genus Lymantria; species Lymantria monacha. The sequence goes on along the minus strand of LR991088.1, from coordinate 4,352,406 downwards.
AAGATACAATACCAAAAAGGTTTCAATCGTTTGTACACGTTACTGGCCGGTTTTAAAAATGCTGTGGTATTTAAAAAAGTACGTTCTAAATTCAATTTTTCATTTGATGTTCATTTTTACAGAAAACCCCTTTTTATCCTACATTTTTGGCGCGAAGTTCCAGAAGTTAACATCGACTTTCATAACTTTTATTCAATTTTTATCGATTAATTTCATATCCTTGACTGTCAAAGCTTTATTTAATGCTGTTTGGCTGTATCAAAAATGGTAGATAAAGTGGTAAAAGCTACCAAAATTATCGCGCTGCTTGAAGAGGGTTGCAGCTAATGTTTCGTGGCTAGGAGGCTAAATGTTAGTCGCTCGACAGTCCAAAGGACCTGGCAGCGATATCAGGAGACTGGTTCCGTCGAGAGAAGGCCTGGTTCTGGAAGAAAACCATGTACCCAACCACGGGATGATCGTTTTCTTGTGAGTCGCGCATTGAGAAATCGCAAATCTTCGTATGTGGATCTTAAGAACAACCTCCAAGAAGTAAGAAATGTGCATATTAGTCTATGGACGGTCAGGAGGAGGCTTCTCGCTGCCAATATACGCAGTCACCGCCCGGCCCGCGGCCCCAAATTACTCCGTGAGCACAGAGTTCACAGGCTTAGGTTCGCTAGAAATTGTGAATCATGGACTCAAGACGATTGGAATAGGGTTTTGTTCTCTGATGAAGCCAGGATATCTCTGTTCGGTGAAGATCGACGTCGGCGAGTGCTAAGAAGACAAGGAGAACGCTTTGCAGAGGCATGTTTCGAAGAAATCACACCTTATGGTGGGGGCTCTGTTATGTTTTGGGCAGGAATAAATTCAATGGATCGTACAGAGTTAGTCTTCATTGAAAACGGCTCACTGACTGGGCATCGATACATAACGGAAGTTCTAATTTCTCATGCACAACCCGCATTGGCCGCTCTAGGTGAAGACTCGATTTTTATGGACGACAATGCTCGCGCCCACCGATCCCGCGATGTTAATGCGTATGTGCAAGAGGTCGGCATTCGTCGTTTGGATTGGCCAGCTCGAAGTCCCGACCTCAATCCCATAGAGCATGTCTGGGACGTTCTGAAACGGCGTGTGAGATCAGTACACCCGGCTCCGCAGACCATCAGAGAGCTGAAGAATGTGATTACTGCGGAGTGGGAACGTATTCCGCAAGCAAGTATCCGGGATATACTCGCTAGCATGCCCAGACGAATTCAAGCTGTGATTTTAGCTAGAGGGGGTCACACTCGATACTAAACATTTATCTGCTTTTACTTTATTAAAGAAAAACAAACAAAAAAACTTTTTTATTTTTACTTCATGAGCATATGCACTACTAGCGAATATACACTACTAGCGAGGTTTAGCATTATTTCCCATAAATTGTATCTAAATTTTATGAAATACTGATGAAAACGATTATTTTCTTATTAATTTACCAAATTGTGTGGATAAAACTACCTATAATTATCAAACAAAGAAATATTAACATTTGAAATGGTTTATTGCTTAGGTGCCCGTTTTTTTTGCAAATGAGTGTATTAGTAATTTAATTTTCTTTACTCTGTAGCAAAATTATAAATATGTTTTGTAATGCAAATTGCAAAACAATTTATTTAATTTTACAAATCATAATTAAATTAAAATTTTCGTGTAAAAGTCAGGTGGGTTTGATAAATTTACAATTTTGTGCAGTAATCTATACGCAACGTATTTTAAATTTACTAATAATATTAATATATATATTTTTTTAATCTGTAGGCAAATTATTGATAACACCGGCACACTTTTTGTGTTCAAAGAAGTTCTCTGTACTTTTGACGAGACCCATATATTTTTATGTATTTTGACCCGCTGAATCTGAATATGAGGTTCATTTGACCCGTACACCCTCAAAATTTCGAGAAAACTTTAAAAAACCGAAAAAAATTACGAATATCGGCGTTTCCGGTGATCTAAAATTTTTTTTGACCTAAACCAAGCATGATTTTTATGTATTTTGATCCGCTAAATACTTATCTGAAGTTTGTATGGACCATTAGCCGTTTAAAGTCTAAGTAAATTTCAAAAAACCCTCAGAAATTGTAAAAAAAAAAAGACAAAAATTCCAGATATTGTGATAAAGTCGGGGCGTCAACAGGAGAGGAGCCCGAGAGGGCATACCGCCGAGCGGGCCACCGAAGACAAAGATCGGGTACCGGTGGCCCGCTCGCATGGCGAAGAAGAGGTGCTTGCAGGGTGGGTCAATGGGGTTGCGCGCCGCCTCTTCCGTCACCCCGGACCGATTTGGCGGGGTGCGACGTCCATGACCCACCACAAAAAAAAAAAAAAAAAAAGATATTGTGATAAAACATTTTTTGAAAGATCTGAAACTTTTTAAGTTTTAGGCCAAAAAGTTACTTATTTATATATAACAGAGTGAATAATATGTTTTTTTTATTTAAAAATTGATTTTTATTATCACAAATTTGATTTTTTTTTTAATTTTGAAGGGGTTTTTGCCATTTATTTATATTTTTAGAGATGTCTGGGCCATCGAAGTTCGATATTTATATGTAGCAGATAAACATTCATGAAAATCATAATTTATCTAGCTCTATAAATTTTTTTTATCACAATATCTGGAAATTTTGGCTTTTTCACAATTTCTGAGGGTTTTTGAAATTTAATTAGACTTTAAATGGCTAATGGTCCAAATAAACTTCAGATAAGTATTTAGCGGATTAAAATACATAAAAATCATGTTTGGTTTAGGTCAAAAAAAATTTTTACATTACAGAAAACGCCGATTTTCGTCATTTTTTGCGGTTATTTAAAGTTTTCTCAAAATTTTGAGGGTGTACGGGTTAAATGGACCTCATATTCAGATTCAGCGGGTCAAAATACATAAAAATATATGGGTCTCGTCAAAAGTACAGAGAACTTCTTTGAACACAAAAAGTGTGCCGGTGTTATCAATAATTTGCCTACAGATTAAAAAAATATATGTATTAATATTATTAGTAAATTTAAAATACGTTGCGTATAGATTACTGCACAAAATTGTAAATTTATCAAACCCACCTGACTTTTACACGAAAATTTTAATTTAATTATGATTTGTAAAATTAAATAAATTGTTTTGCAATTTGCATTACAAAACATATTTATAATTTTGCTACAGAGTAAAGAAAATTAAAGTACAGAGAACTTCTTTTTTTTTTGTGTGCCTGTGATGGTTATAATCATCTTTAAAAAACGAGCCCTTTAAAATTGTATTTCAATTTGTCACGTGCGTACAATTTTTGATAATTAAATTCTGAAACTTTCAGATATAATTATATTTTTACTAAAATATGCCATAATAAATTGCACTATAAAAAGTCCCAGATTAAAAAAAAATTAGACCTTTTTTATGACGAATATGTGCAAAAAATAATTTTATTAGAAAAAAATGTTGAACACCTTTGTTTTCAATAAATTTTTATAATGCACATAATAACAATATAATATATATAATAAATAAAAATCATATAAGATGTTGAGTAAAATTCAAGATTGGCATTGTGATTTTACTAACGTTCCTGATCAAAAATGTATAGTAAAATTACAATTTTTTCTTTGAATATGTTTTGCAATCATCATTCTCATACTATTATCCCAATTACTTGGGGTCAATACAATATATACTCTCTTTCATAGTTCACATTGTAAAAGTTATTGGCAATAGTTTTATGACCAGCCGCCTGTCACACGTCAACCCTCTTTGGGAATGTAATTGTTGACCAAACAGCATCAGATGGAGTTGGCCCAGGTTATAAGGCTCTTAGTCGTCTTTTACGACATACACGAATAAAGTAAGGGTTGGTAGTATTTGTAGCCGCTATCACACAGTTTATGAGAATTCTATGCAATATGTTAAGTTAAATTAAAAAAATAAGTATTGTAATTTTACAAACTTGCCTGATAAGTAATTGTTTGTGAAATTAAAAAGCTTCATTGTGAAATTACATTAAAAGTCATATAAGATGTTGAGTAAAATTCAAGAAAAGTATTATGATTTTACTAACTTTACTGATCAAATATTACCATCATACATACATATATATCATCACGCCATATCCCTTGCAGGGTAGGCAGAGAGAACAGAGATGATCTTGATCAAAAATTGATAGTAAAATTACAAAACTTGATAAATATACGCCGTATAGTTTAACCTCCCCCAATCCGCCGTGACATACTATCGCCCTTGTCTTTAAGTGATAAGTGCGGGGAACTCCACGACGTTGAAATGACTGTCACCGAGTCATCTTGGCTGTCTACAGAATTAAGGCGGGTGGGCACGTAGTACCGCTCCATGACTACGGTTGCACGAATCAACCACTCCGCTATGGTTTGTAAGATCCTGTGTACCGGATGGCCTGCAGGAGGTGCATATCTTTGGTAGCTTTTAATGTTCGACATTCATCAACTCCTCGTCGCCGGTGGGCGGTTAGTGGGCGCGGTCGTGTTTGTTAGGCTGCTTTGTCTTTTTGGGGCCGAATCCGGGCGTCTACAACTCTCCACTTTATGAAGTGCTTCGCAGACCATTGGCAGACTATTTGCAGAGGCGCAGCGTCTTCTATAAATAATGATAGTGGTACGGAACCCTTTGTGCACGAGTTCAACTCGCACTTGCCTAGTTTTTTTTATTGTATCGACACTTTCGTATTCGTTTAGAGGTGAGACACGTGTCGAATCATTATTCGAATTTCTGTTGAAAATTGGAATGTTAAATTTTTTTATTGCTTATAGTAGCTAATGAGCAAGCATCACACCTGATTGTAAGTGTTACTGCCGCCCATGGAACTTTGCTATTCCAGGAGTATAGCTAGGCCCCTGTCTACTAATGAAAATCCCAAACCCACCCAGAAAGTTGGGCAGCCGGTTCCCTTGATTACCAAACGAAGCACAGCACAGCACATTGTTTAATGAGAGATTCATAATAGTTAAAAAAGTATTGGAAACAAAATCAGTTTAATTTGTTCATCAAAAATGGAAATTTGCTATTTATTGAAATGAGGGTAAAGACAATTTCTTTTTTCTTTCCCTTTCCACAGAATATGGCAGTTGGCTGAAAAATGCTTTTGGGAGGAAGGCACCTCATATTTCTCTAATGTGCTTCAGAAAGTTTGAGAGACGCGATCAGAAAGCCGCAATCTATTACAACCCTCGCAACCTTGAGACCACCGTGGAAACACTGTGTTTGTGGAAACACCGTGTAATCTATGCAGTTTCCACGGTATTTCCACGGTATTTCCACGGTGGATTTGTTCCATTTTTCCACCGTGTTTCCACAGTAGTTTTTCGCTGCACCCACGGCGTTTACATCCAAACAATAGATAATGTAACAAGTTAGTTTGAAAAGAAAATCTGAGTGAATGTTCCGTGACAATTAAAAATTACGTATAAACAATATAACTTAACGTGTACAATGAAATAACAAATAAAACCAGTGAAAAAATCTTAAACAGTTAAAATATAGACATAATTCATCAATATTTCTGTCCAACAAAATAATAAAGTGAAAAAAAGATGCCAACCAAATTCTAATACATAACGGTCAAAACAATAACATCTTACTCACTTTATACTAAAAATTAATTTGCATCAAATAGTCAACAATTTCGTTTTTTTACTTAATGTTCCTGTGGCGTTGGGGTAGATAAATCTAATTTTGATTACCCGTTAAAATGAACGGTCGTGGTTTCGAATCCTGGCTCTTCAGACTACGTAATTTTTAGAAATTTGTTTACAAAGACATTTAGAAGAAATTGTCCCATTTTCCCACCGTGTTTCCACAGTACAAGTAGTGAAAACACTGTGGATCCATCGTGTACAAATGGAACAAATCCACGGTGTTTCCACAGTACATTTACGGTGAGTCTGTAGAGTTTCCACGGAGGTCTCAAGGTTGCGAGGGAACATAATAATGTTTCTTTGTACAGTCAAGGAAACAAAACTGATTGATTTTACAGATTATGGAGTAATTTACGTACCGATCTCTCATACAAAATATTATGGCTCGATGTCCACGTAAGACAATTCTTTGTGTGCACTAACACACACTTATGAACCTTGCAATACAAATAATTAGGTCTCAGCGTTGCCTGTTTTCTTTCAGAAATTGCTTATGTACTCCAAAAAAGTTAGAGCTGTCCTGCATTTCGCCGTTCCTAGAATATGACCATTTTATTAATTTCACCAATATAACACATTTAATGAGAGATGTCATTTACAAACGGCGAAGGGGCAGTCCTAGCTTTCAATCACTGCAAAAAATTAAAAAAATCCAAAATGATTCGACCAAACGAAATTATGGTTAAAATGCTTCTTGCATTTTAATCGAATACTTTGGCAAATAAAATTTACCTCATAATTTGCATTAATTATATGATAATTAAAAGTTTCAGTGTGCTCACGTACAAATAGTTTTAATATATTTATACTCAGATTTTGATCTTGAAATATTTTTTAACTATTGCATAATAAACAAGATACTTAGTTTTAGACTTAAGTATTTTATAATGACTTGAGAATTTACTATTTTTGCACTATTATAAATGTAATAGGTCCATTATTTTTAAACAACCAGATATGCCCGATTTATATACTTTATACAATGCTTCAATTATTAAAAAACTGTAGTGTTTGGCGTATTGCTCAAATTAACATAAATGTATTCATTCAGATTTTAGATACCTATATTAGAATTGTCGATGCAGTAATTCAAAAATGTTGTCTTAGGAGATTGATATTGAAAATAATAGATTATTTTTTATAAAGTTTTCGACTTTACGTATTTAGGTTAGATATTGATTTTTGGACTCACTTTATTAGACTATTTATAGAAACTCCCTTATTTCATCTTTGAACCAAAAAGGTAGTGAACCTTCCAAGTATTAATTAATCAGTCTAAGGCGGCTATTACTAGATATTGGTCTTATTAAGAGACAGGCTATTGCCGAGTCACATCCCCGTCAAGCATCAGTGGCGATGGAAGAAACAGTATTCAACCACATGATCTGGCGTACTATACCTCAATATCGCTTTTTGGAGGTTCATCACTACTGAGTCTATATATTCGGTGATAATATAATCTCCCTGTGAGAGAATAATGAGGTTACTAAACTAGCAAGTGAAAATTTAATCAAAGTTTAATTTTTTTCTCGAAAAGCTAAAAGTCTAACATAACTTATTGCTGGCTTACGTATAACAAAATGTTTATCAGCATTTAGCCGCTAAAAATATTTTAAAATAATGTTCTTATAATAATTTGCATTGGTCTTGGGTATATGTGTGCATATCTGCCTGCATAGTACATGTGTGCATGTATGTATACGTGAATATGTAGACGTATATTTTATATATATACGAATCTTAAGTACATACTTACATGCACATGCATATGAGACTGAAAGTCTTATATGTGCATACAAGTCTCATATGCATATTCTAGAAAGATTTTTATGAAATTGTTTGTATGTATTTAGAAGGATTTGAGAAGGGTAGGTGGCGCTGGTATAACAATTTAAAATAATTTATATTTAATGTTTATTAGATTTGTACAGAACAGTGTCTGTTGGGTCAACTAATGTTATATAAAACGGATAAATATTTGTTTATTGCACTTTTGCCCTTGCGTCATTAGGGTCCTCATTGAAAACTAATATTGCAGTATAGCTAATATTGTAATGTAATATTTTTTCTGACTTTGGTTCATGGCTGTCTAAATTCTTTTTAACCTTACTGTCACCGCATCCAATCCATTACAGCACCAGCCATATCTTAAGAAACAAAAATCATCATCATCATTCTGCTCTTATCTCAATTTCTTGTGGTTGACGTGATATTTACATTTATATACCTATATAAATAAAAATTAATAACTAAAATGTATGTACGCGCATAACTTCTGAACGAATGCACCAAATTGGATATTTTTTTTACATTCGTTATTGCCTGTGTGTATCAAATGTTTAGTACTAATTAGCTCCAGTGTGGTGCTCTGCGAACCACTATATAATATATATATATATATATAGCGAGCCCGTTGGTGGCGTGACAAGGGGTGATGCAGGACGACCCCCCACTAGGTGGAGTAACAACATTACCAAGGTCGCAGTAAAACCGCTGGATGCAGGTGGCGCGGGACCGTGTTAAATGGCATTCACCTGGGGAGGCCTATGTCCAAGAGTGGACGTTTACGGGCTGATAGATGGATGGATATATCTCACTATATCTTTAAACGAGCAATTCTAGCAATTCTTGTATATATATATATATATATAATCTGAATCTTGGCAACGGCTCCAACGATTTTCTTGAAATTTAGCATACAAGGGTTTCTGGGGGCGATCAATCGATCTAGCTAGGTTTCATTTATAGAAAATATTGCTTTGTCAGTATTTTTTGGCAACAAAAATATAATTTTTCGTTGTATTAAAACTATAAGAATATGAAGGTTTTAAAATTTTGACGCTGTCATTAAGAATAGACATTTAGCTCAGTTGGAAAATCGAGTAGTCTAATCCAAACAAACCGGAGCTCGGTTCGGATTCTTACTTTTTCTTATTTACTTTTTGGCCTTTTTTTATTATTTTATTAATTACTAACTTTTCCCCGCGACTTCGTCCACGCAGAAGTCATCTCTGACAGAGTTAAATAGAAAAAGCAATGCAAGGTGTTGAAGGTTTATCGCTAGGATAATAATCAATAGCATCAGAAACTGGGATGCGATGAGGTGTTGATTCTGCGAGTTAGTTGTCTAACGGAATTAGGCAATAGGGTGGGTCCGAGAGAAAATACTCTACGTTGACACGCTCTACCGTCGGTGCTTTGGGTGGCGCAAGCGTGAGTACCTGTATTTAGGTTCACTGCCTGAGGGCTTTGACTCGAGATGATACCCGGTTGCGGTGGCCCGCCCGCATAACGTAGATGTACATGTACGGCGCGCGTGTGTGTATATACCATAGCCGGTCACTAAAACAAAAGATGGTTCAAAGTTCTATTCATTCTACAAATTATATTGCCATTAATATACTATTTACGGTATGACCATGGATTAAAAATATAATTATCGCCACCCTTTATTTGACTGTTTTGTTTCACCAGCAGAGTTGCGATCCGGTTAGATATGATTTATTATTTGAGTTATAGAGTGAACATTTTTGAAGCTAAACTTAACCTGTATCTTAAACTATTAGGCAAGAACCTATTGTCGTCTACTATGTGTATCGTGTGAGCTCTCACGCCGGAACTGGTTGCCACAACGGCACTGGTGCGCGGTTGATGGAGAGGGAGAGAGAAACACGTGTTTATTTATTTTTACCGAAGAATATTTGTACGTAATTTGAAAAGAATCGATAAAGAATTTTTCTCCCCATACACACTTTGCCGCTTTGTTACACCCCCTTAGGGGCGGAATTCATAAAATCCTTTCATATTGAATCTCTATGTCAAAAATTAAAACGTGCTTCAAAATTTAATGTTTCTAGCTTTAATAGTTTCGGCTTGGCTACCGCCAAACGTTTGAACGACTCATTACCATGAGTCGTTCAACCCGCTTCACAGGCCTAATTTACACAACCAGAGGGTGAAAATTGACAAATGCCGGATATAACCCTAGAATATTTGATTCGACTCGTAATTTGAAAAGAATCAATAAAGATTTTTTTCTCTTCATACAAACTTTGCCACTCTGCTCCACCCCCTTAGGGGTATAATTTCGTAAAATCCTTTCTTAGTGAATCTCTACGTCATATAAAGAAACCACAGTCAACATTTCATGTTGCCAGCTTCAATAATATCGGCTTGGCGCTATTGATTTAATGAGTCGTCCAACCTGCTTTGCAGGCCTAATTTATGCCCCCAGAGGGTGAAAATCAACAAATGCTGAAACACGTGTTTATTTATTTTTACTGAAGATAATTTGTACGTAATTTGAAAAAAATCGATAAGATTTTTTTCTCTGAACATTTTTTAAATTGAGATAACTTTTTTTTTTTATAAACCAAGTGACATAAAATAAGCCTAAATGTTAAGTGAAGCTTACCACAATATATTAGTGAAAACCGCGTCTAAATCGAATAAGCCGTTTCTGAAATTAGCGTGCACAAACATACAGACAAACAGACAAACAAACAGATAAACAGACAAAAATTTTAAAAATTATTGTTTTGTGTCCTATTTGTTAGTGTTATTAAGGTCCCAGTAATATTTTTTTTCATATATCTTCCATGTACAGACAGCAACCCGTTACATTTTTATTATATGTATAGATTATCATTTGCCCGCATCTTTGTCTGCGTAGAGGTCGAAAATGATTTTAATAGGATTTTTGTTTGTTTTTTACGTTATTAATTTTATTGTTATTTATAAATCATCAAATGTTTGTATACTTATATAGTATAACAATCTTATCCATATGATGACGGAGTAAGAATACAATTCACCACACTTTATCTTACTCGTGGGTGATCGTAAGAGACGACTAAGGGATATAAAATGCATATAACATCTATGCAAGAGAAGGAAAACTCGAAACAAAATCATAGGGTTTTGTCCACCAACCTTTGTTGACCAACACGTCTGACCAGCGCGGTATAGTAGGTTAACTTCCTCCCATTATGGAGGAGGCCCGAGCCCAACAGTGGGACGTATATGGACTGTGATGATGATGATGGCAATCTTTATTATAGTTTATGGAAGGTTTAATAAACATGAAAATAAAATGAAATTTTGTAATATATTATGGACATGAGGCTTTTTCTTAGCAGGCCATGTTTTGAACACACCGCGCTCATTCCGACTGAGACGACGGAAGGGTACTGTGAGGCCCCATAACTCACCGACTTCTCCATCGATATTAGGCCAACCACTGGTACCACTTCTTTGACATCCACCCGCGATACTTCACCTATACACGTATAGTATTTCTTTGTAAACAATATCTTTTGTTTTTCTTTCGGACGCTAGAATTACCAAACTACTCTGTGAGCTTACTCTGAAGCATGTCACATACAATTACCCATAGGAGAAGCAGCTTTCTCTCAAGTCTACTCCCGCTACCTTAAGAATTTGACCTCGAGCTTTGTTTGTGGTTATTGCGAAGCAGACTTTAATGGCAAACTGTACTCTCTGAAATCCGAAGGAGTAATTTGATGGTATTTGGAGAATCCTAGGAATAAATACAGACTCTGCTCGAGAACAACCGGTCAGTATAGTTGACCCGATTACATTGCAATGAAATGTTTTTCTTGGAAACTAGTGGCATTGTATAATTTTGGCGCACCAGCTCTCAACTTGAAGATGTGAGTGGGGAGACCGGGCGCCTTCAGAGTATTCAGGAACTTGACCGGTTGTCGCACTCGGGGTTTATCACTTATTCGAAGGATTTATTTTATTATTCGACCCTTCGAATGATTTAAAATATTTGCAACTAAATGGTATAAAGAAATCGAAACAACCGTAGTAGCGCACATAGGTAGGTCATGGCGTCTTGCGACCAATCTGATCAGCATTAACATCCTGTGTCCCTATCGTATATTACTGATTATTCATAATATAACTCGGCCTTTCTGTCTCGATTTTTACAAATATGTTAATTAAATGCTGGCTAAACCTCTCTTTCCTAATCATTATACGGTAAAAATACCCTCGCCAGAGTAAAATTAAAACGTGTAACACATCTTATGAGCGATGGATTTCAGTTATTCGGTGCAATATGTTATCATGGCTCTCAATTACAATATTCGGCTCAGAAAATTGCTGTCCAACAATTTCAAATTTCAAACTCTACGTTCCTATGACGCCGTGTCCTAAAAGTGTTTGACCTCTTTAAAGCTTAAAAACTTTCAAATGCAGTATTAATACAGTATTGTGACCTTCGAGACATTCCAATTTTAAAGAGTATAGCCATTGTACCAAGCTTTTATGTGAGTTCAACCTTTTCAGGTTTCTGTACCTAAAGCCTAAAACGGGACCCTATAACTAAGACTTCGCTGTCCGTCCGTCCACCTGTCTATCACCAGGCTGTATCTCATGAACCATGATAGACAGCAGCCAGACAGGAATTTTTACAGATGATGTATTTCTGTTGCCGCTATAACGACAAATACTAAAAAATAAAATAAATATTTAAGGGGTGCTCCCATACAACAAACGTGATTTGGGCTCCTTTTTGCTCAATACATTTTTTTAGTTTCTAATTTTACTTTTTGCATTTTTAATTTATTTTTTCACTATTTTTATTATATTTAAATATATCTTCCAAAACACACTAACAAGAAAATACTGAGCAAGGCTCGGTCATCCAGATATTATATATATATATATATATATATATATATATATATATATATATATATATATATATATATATATATATATATATATTATTTTGATAATTTATTATGAACTCATGGAATGAAACTGGTTCCTAACATACAGCTCACGCTAGTTTGGGAGTCAGAGATTGTAAAAATTTGTTAAAAAGTTAATGGCATAATAAACATTTTATTATTATTATTATTATTATTTTGTATCTCCTTTTAATTCACGGGATCCTCCATAGGGAAGATGCCCGGTCCTTTGGGAGGCTTACATGGGGATATGGATCCAACACGCAGAGGCCTTTGGAGAAATTTAATCTAAATATTGGGGTGGGACACCTACCGATGACATTCCACGTCTGCACTTAACATATGTGGAATGCCAGCAGTAAGTGTAAAACTATTGTATGATGATGGTATCTAATATATGAAATATGGGAGTGGGTGTTTAGTGGACTGGTTCATCTTAAATCTATGAATTTATAACTGTCGTCTGCCTTCAAACCTTAAGAGCTGAACGGTGGCAGACGGTGACTCGCCAACTCACTGAATGGGCCCCCTAAATAGTCGCCACAGACACACAAGTCATACGGGCAACAGAGGGCAACATTGATGTAAGTGGCTAGGGGTGTCGAGCGGTGCGGCGCCGGTTTCACCATTGAGTCTGCGATAAACAAACTCATGGTTTCCCCGTAATTATGCCCTTGAAAATGACACTTCCACCCCCAAGCATATAGCTCTGGCGACCCCTCTCTGATCAGCTGTTTAAGGCAAGCCAGAGCTGAGAGTCCTTCGGGCACTCTTCGGTTTCCACTCTAGCCAGCCAATGAAGGCCAGCTGGAGACGAGTCCCTGATCGACTCTCTGGAGTATTCAGGACCGCAGTGTCGCCACTCATATTCAGCTCGCCACAAGCTGCCCTGCGGTTTATTGGCTTTCCTGTAAATCTTGTGATACATTTTTTTTTTATATCAAAAGAACTTAGGGAGCCAAATAATGTTCCTCCGAGTTTTGCGTTAGCCTCATGGTGAAGTAACGACTGGCCCGGAGGTTTTTATTATTATTATTATTATTATATATATATATATATATATATATATATATATATATATATATATAATATGGTGATCTTGTTTTCCTTTAAATAAATTTAGGCAAGAGTATGATAAACAATTCATGAAAATTGTTATGTCATGCAATGCGTGTATGAGGGCCGTATGTAAACATATTCAGTTCAAAGTTCAAGAGCCATTACTTATTTCTTCCTGTACATCCGTTGCTGATTAAAAATAATGTTTTAAATTTCTGTGTTCCTATTTAAAGATTTCTTTTTAAATCTTACAGCGATCAATTAGGGAGAGGATGCTACGTAAAGGTCTCAAGTTTCAGCCCCCATGATTCGCACCTTTGATTAACTATTGTGAATATTTCTAAGAGGTGGATGATTGTGCGTACCCACTTATGTGGGCGAGTGCGGTGTATATGTGAATAATTTTTGGTGTTAATAATAGATGGCGCTGTCTTTTAAAATTATTTACTGCAAGAAAAAAACGAGAGTGGAGCTCTCTTCCCAGTATATTATTTTACTCTATACACATATGGTGTTCGTCTTCATGGCTCTCTGTGATTTCCATAAGAAAGGCCCTGAAATGAATGATCAGACACCTATTTTAACCAAGTCTAGAGAATAATTATACGTTGCGCTGTTTGCTCATTTAGTTTGGTTAATTCAGGAGTTCAGAGACAAAAGTGGGTAAAGAAACTTAGGAGAAGAGATCGTGGAATCACGTGGATATATAGAATACTGACACATATGACAATGTATATGTTTAGGAGAGACGAATGCATTACTATGTGGATATGCGCAGTATATAACTGTGTGAGTGCGTCTAAGTTTAGGTGTTTTCGGGTTGAGAGCCCATAAGGCTCGCCCATAGTACGGGTCAGCTGTACAAGCCCCAACGGCTAACAGCTTGCAGTTGGTTTTTTAGTGGGTATTCAGTGAACCCTTCAGGGCCTGTGAGTCCCACATACCCCGCCCGGGCGGGAATGCGAAAAATGCATTTTTAGCTACTGCGTTACCAAACACAAAAAAAAAGTTTAGGTGTTAATAATAGATCCGGTGGTCCGCTCGCACGGCGAAGAGAGGTGTTTGCAGGGTGGGTCCATGCGGTTGCGCGCCGCCTCTTCCGTCGCCCCGGGCCGATTTGCCGGGGCGCGACCACATCCATGGTACCACCTTGCGAAAAAAAAAAAAAAAAAGGGGTTAATAATAGATGGCACTTTTTAACGTAAGCTGACTACAAGAAAAACGAGAGTAAATATCTCATCCCTGTTAATTGTTTTATTTTATGGTCAATGCTATGCGATAACCACGTATGGCCCTGATCCTCATGTATCTTTATAGCCGTAATAAGACGTATGGTCCGATGACGGATGCTTTTGATGTAGTAGTTTTCACATATCAGTCGCCTCGTTGAGATTTTTATCAGCCTGTAATGCCTGTATGTGTGTAAAGCCTGATGATCGTACGGTGAATATTTTTTCTTCATCTCAGCTGAGACCATATACGTCCGACTGCTGGCCGAGCCTCGAGCATGATGGTAGGGAAAATCAACCTACTATACCAGAATGAACAGACTAGTTGGTCTATACCAAATAGTCTTGCAGTAATATTATCTTCTTGCGTCTATTAGTCCTTTTGCGATCACCAACGATAAAAAAATGCGGTGAACATATTCTTACGTCATCACAATTTGGATATATTCCTCAAGTTCTATAATCAGATCCTATCGAAACTGTTATAATTACTGTACAATAAGGTTTAAGTTTTTTTTATCATCATCATTCTCCTACTCTTATCCCAATTACTTGGGGTCGACACAATATGTATTCCTTATAGTTTTATAACCGGCCGCCTGCCTAACGTCAACCCTCCTTGGGAATGTAATTGTTGACCAAACGGCATCAAATGGAGTTGACATAGGTCATTATAAGGCTCTTAGTTGTCTTTTACGACACCCACGAGCTAAGCAAGGGTTGGTAGTATTCGAAGCCGCTACCACACAGCTGGTTCAAGATTTTTATATAATGTAATAATATAGTTAGGGTATCGGGCGGCAATTTAACTTTACACTGATGATAAACTTATAGGTAGCACTGTTTTTATTTAATTTTTTTTTTTGTAATTGTTTATGGTGGAAAATGGATGATCTGAATTTATATTGGTGATCTTTATCTTATTCAATCCAGTATAACTTATCATAAACTTTAACTTAATGATTCAGGCATTTTTTTATTGCTTATGGTGGCTAATCTGCTAGCACAATACCTGTTGGTAAGTGTTACTGCTGCTCATGGACATACATACATACATATCATCACGCCATATCCCTTGCAGGGTAGGCAGAGAGAACAGAGTGCCAGAGAACTCTATCTCTGCATACTTCACTCGCTTCCTCAACATTCATAATTCTCTTCATACACGCTCGCCGGTTTCGGAGACTCTTGACTCCACCTTCCTTCAGTACATGACCGATCTGGTCTAGGTAGGTTAGTCTCGGTCTCCCTCGGTACCTACATCCTTCCACTTTCGCATTGTATATCTTCTTAACCAGGCGTTCGTTCGGCATTCTTTCCACATGTCCGAACCATCGGAGCATTCCCTTTCGCATCTTTACACCAATACTCTCTTTCATACCTACTCGCTCTCTTACGTCGTCGTTACGAATGCGGTCGGTCAGCCTAACTCCACAGATTTTCCGCAGAGATCGCATTTCGACCGCATTAATTTTACTATCATACTCTTTTCTGCATACCCAACTCTCGCTTCCATACAGTAATGTTGGGACAAGCACTGCGTTATGTATTGCTACACGTGCCTCCTGGCTGAGGTGGTGGCTGCCGAAAAGTTGCCCCAACGCTCCGTTCACTCTATTTCCCGCATTCACTCTTCGCTCTATATCAGTGGTGTACCTTCCATCTCGGCTAAATCCACATCCAAGATATACAAATTCATCCACTTGCTCTAGTACATCATTACCTATTGTTACTCTTACATCTGTTCTGGTTATATCTCTTTCAAAGACCATTATTTTGGTTTTGCTCACATTCACGCGTAGACCCCTTTTCTTACAATCTTCTGTCATTGTGTCGACTAGGGTCTGCAGGTCAGTCGCTGACTGTGCCAGCAGGACTGCATCATCTGCATAAAGCAGAGCAGTGACCACTGAGTCGCCCATCTGGACTCCCACATTCATATCGTTCAACCTTTGGAGACATTTATCCAGATATATGATAAACAGCCTGGCTGACAGAACGCACCCCTGCTTAACGCCGATATTGACGTCAAACCAAGGCGACATTCCATCATCCAGCCGCACACAGGCTCTACAGCCCATGTAACTGGACTGCACAGCCTGTAGCAGTTTACCGTTAATACCATACTCCGGTAAAATGTCCCAAAGTTCCTTTCGTACAACCGTGTCAAATGCTCTCTCCAGATCCACAAAACTGCAGAAAACCCTCTGACCTAGAGCCAGATGCTTCTCCACAATGTTGCGCAGAGAGAACACTTGATCCATGCATCCCCTTCCACTCCTGAAACCTCCTTGTGTCTCACACAGTAAACCATCGGACACCATCCTCATTCTCCTTTCAATAACTTTTCCATACACTTTTGCTGCCAAACTGGTCAAGCTTATGGCTCTGTAATTTGCGCAGTCATAACGTGAACCCTTGTTTTTAAACAAAGGCACGATGACTGCGCTATTCCAGTCCCTGGGAACCATTCCCGAGCTCCAACATAAATTGAGGAGCAACAGGAACGCCTCCCAGACACAAGAGCCACCGAGCTTGATCATCTCGGCAGACACCATATCAATGCCCGCTGCCTTACCATTTTTCAAACTTCTTATCGCCCATTCAACTTCATCCATACTGATGCCATCGGAGGACGCCGTTGTCGAATGTTGATCTACTAAACCACATCCAACACCGGCGCCAACCGTAGCATCCGTATACATATCGCCAAAATATTCACTCCATCGGCTTAACACGTCTTGTGTTTGTGTAAGAATGTCTCCACCTTTAGACCTTATTTTATTCATTCTGAAGGCTGACCAACCACCCCGAGACTTCTTCACCTCCCTCCAAAAGAGTTTGGTGTTACCCTCGAAGTTTTTAGTCAGCCTATCTTCTGCACTCATACTTGCTCTATCACGTTTCTCTTTCACTAAGGCCTTGGTGTCATTCTTACATTGCCGATATATTTCTTTCTTCTGTTCAGTCATACTGTCATTCAGATTCAAAGAAGAGACATAGTCCAGCCACGCTTTCTTCTTTTGCTCTACGGAAGCTGCCACTTCCGCATCCCACCATGCATCACCATTTGTTTTTCTATGCTTCTTTGAACTTCCACATACTTCTTTCGCTATATCTACCATACTCTCTTTCAATACTCTCCAGCATTCTTCAATGTCCGATTGCGGCTGGCTTGCCATCGTCAGCCGTTCTCGGACACCCTCTGCATACTTTTCTCTTACACACTCTTCTTGCAACCTTTCAACCTTTATTCTTTCAAGCCCTCCGAAGTGGACACGCTCTCGCCAGTGCCTCCACTTTCTGAACAGACCACTAAATCTCGCAATAACGAGATAGTGGTCCGTGTCGACTGTGGGGCCCCTGTAGGCTCTTGCGTCCAATATTTTGCTTCGGAGGCGACTGTCTACCAAAATTAAATCTATTATGCTTTTCTGTTCATTCCTTCTCCATGTATACATATGGATGTCCTTATGTTGGAAAAATGTGTTTGACACAATAAGGTTTCTCTCCATGCATACATCCGCTATGAGCCTACCTGCGTCGTTCACTCTCTTATCACCAAATGGACCAAGTACGTCCTCATAGTCGGGACGCTTGGTCCCCACCCATCCGTTCAAATCTCCGCATACAATCATGCGTTCACTGGTTTCTGCCATATCCAGAACTTCCCTAACATTATCCCAAAACTTCTCTAGGTCTGATGCCACCGAGGATCCTACGGGAGCATATGCTACAACCATGAATACCTTGGTGACACCTAGTTTTATACGGACCCAGAGAAGTCTGGGATCATACATTCCGTAATCCTTCACACCTGAGGCCAAGCGAGAGGACAACAGCACTCCTACCCCCATGCTGGCTCGATCGCTCTGTGGTACACCAGACCACAGAGCCATCCCGCCACCAGGAAGATCGCAGGCGTCGCTGCCCCTTCGCTTGGTCTCTGTTACACAGAGCACGTCTAGCTGTTTGTCCGCTGCTCATGGACCTTTGCAATATCTGGGGTACAGCTGGACTGCTGCATACCAACCAAAACTTAGCCAGAAATTTGAACTTCTGGCTCTCTCACTCATCGAACGAAGTACAATTTTACGGATTTAAGCACTGAATCGAGATGTGATGACGATTGAAGAGAAGTATATATTGCGCTATACCCCAAGTAATTGGGATGAGAGCAGCAGAAAGATGAATCAGTGCTAATCAATGCCTAGATATCTCTTTTAATATGTGATCTATATATTCTAGCAAATTTACAATTTGCAATCTCAGAAACATTATAATCAGATTTTTTCGTTTTATAATAAAATACAATTTTTATCGTTTAAATTGATTAAATGACATTTGAGTATAAAATCCTAATATGACATATATTCTGAATCTGTTATTAATTCAGCAGTTTACATAAATAATAAACGAAGCTTTATATTAGTATAGATCAGTTAATAAATATGGAATATACTTAAGATTTATAACTATTTGTTTGTGATTAGCAAAAATATACTCATTTCTTTTTATAATATATTCCCAAATACCTACAAGTATTCGTATTAATGATCTACTTGTTATTGATAATCAGTTCTCTATCTGTAAATTTTGTAATAATTTACGCAACAGCTATTAAATAATTTACGCAACTATTGGAGTAAATGCAATACCAATATCGTGCGGTGTACTTCAGAGTTAAAGTTTTGCGATTGATTTCGCTACATTTTTTCAAGTATTATTACATACATACATATCATCACGTCATATCCCTTGCAGGGTAGGTAGAGAGAACAGAGTGCCAGAGAACTCTATCTCTGCATACTTCACTCGCTTCCTCAACATTCATAATTCTCTTCATACACGCTCGCCGGTTTTGGAGACTCTTGACTCCACCTTCCTTCAGTACATGACCGATCTGGTCTAGGTAGGTTAGTCTCGGTCTCCCTCGGTACCTACATCCTTCCACTTTCGCATTGTATATCTTCTTAACCAGACGTTCGTTCGGCATTCTTTCCACATGCCCGAACCATCGGAGCATTCCCTTTCGCATCTTTACACCAATACTCTCTTTCATACCTATTATGTTTTATTTAATATAATAATATGTGGTAGCGGCTACAAACACTACCAATCATTACTTTGCTCTTGGATATCATAAAAACCGACTTAGAGCTTTGTATCGAACTGGGCCAGCTCCACCTGATGTCGTCTGGTTAACAATTACATTCCCAAGGAGGGCTGATGTCAGGCAGGCGGCCGTTCATTAAAATATTGCCAATCGCTTTTGTAATGTGTAATACATATTGTGTCAATCCCAAGTAATTGAGATAAGATCAGGAGAACAATGATGATGAATATTGTATTAAATTAAGCAAAAATTCATCACGAATAATTTCCAATTGAGTCCAAATAAATATGTATACATGTAATTATTACAAAAGAACCCATCTATCTAAAGGAACATAATGTAATGTCTGGTAATAAGTATTAAAAATTAGTTGCACGTTGAAATTTATGATATCAGTGAAAAAATAAATAAAAATAAAACAAATTAAATACTTATTCAAATAAACTGCTGCCAGTAGGTAACGTGCCCAGAATTCTGGCAGTGTTGCCACGTTGTATGGCAATGCTTAACCTCTGTGCCAAGTAAAGCCCAGCATTCCGGTCACGTGTCGCTTCATTAAGGCGCTTATTTAATTCTTTAAATATATTATGGGCCCCAGGACCCCACGGTCCCAAAGTTTCCACCCCAAAAGGCTCAAATATGTATACACTGTCTAGAGTACAGTATTTGCGCCTTTTCAGGTTCTCCGCTGATTCAGCCGCCGCTCCAGCCTTATTTGCAGTTCCTGGAAGATGTGACGGCGCTAAGGTATCAACACAAGTTGCGTCCCATACCAAAGGTCGACCCATCTTCCACGGAATTAATGTCATACCATCGGGTCTCTTACCATCAGCGCGAACTAGGCCGCAAGGTTCTAAAATAGCGGCGCAGTTCGCTGGCTTTGTGATATTATGTACCACCTGGTCTCAAATTTACTTTAAAAAGATCAATATTAAATCACATTTTACTAAAAAAAAAAAACTTCATATCACTATTTTAATTTTGATATAATGATAATTCACTACGCAAAAATTCCAAGTAGTAATAATAAGTTGATGTAGTTAGCTCGAATGATTACCTAAAGCTATCTCGACTTCTCAACCATTTTCTTTTTTACGTCATATTTTTTAACTTTAGGTGTGAACTTCTTCGTTTCCAAATGTGTTTTACTTTTCGGCTTGCTGTTGTAGCTGTGCCAATAAAATTTTCCAAACATATAAATGAATGCCAACGCATTAAGGCAACACAAAGCATTCATAGGTCTTGGATAATCGCATTCGTAGAAGAACACTGCGAAATGGTGAACGAAAACTATGCAGAATTGTATCTGAAATCATAAGTTAAAATAATTGAACATATATCAAGAAACAAAGTTGTAATGCCTTATTTATGATCATTCATCATTTTCCTATATCTTATTATATATATATATTCCTTCTTATCCCAATTACTTGGAGTCGACACAATATGTACTCTGCTTCCATCGTAAATATTGCAAATCTTATTGCATATAGTTTTATGACCGGCCGCCTTCCTGACATGTCCTGCCTGCCTATCATGTAGAGTTGACCCAGGTCGATATAAAGCTCTTAGTCGTCCCTTACGATATCCACGAGCAGAGTAAGGGTTGATAGTATTCTTAGCCGCTACCACACAGCAACTTATAATACTACTATTAATTTATGATCATTCATATTTATTTTATTCTTTTCTTTTATTACTTCAGCTCATACACGTTCCATTGCTGGGCTCGAACCACCTCTACAATAGTAGAGCAAATCACATACAGTATCATGCTAGTTTTCTTGCATAGATGTTATATGCATATGGCTCTTGTTTGCCTTTTACTTCACCCACGGAAAGAAAGAGGATGGTAACTTGTATTCTTACTCTATCATCAAACGGATATTGTAAAGTATTAATATTTACCAATCTATCAACCCATTGAGGTCTACTGATGATCATAAGCTATGATAAAAGATATTGCCTTAATCACCACATTTGGAAGGTAGATTGGTAATTGCATTTGTTGTTGTGGGTTTCTTGAGAGAGCATTGCTGTTTACTCTTCTGGTACTCCTTTAGCAGATTCCTACAACTCTTTGAAAATAAAAGTTGCTGATGTATTGTATTCATAACCCTTCAATACATTTATTGTGGTCAGTACATATTGTATTATTTATTATACGAGTATAATCATACAAAATATCTCAATTTTGTTGCACCTAAATAATCAATCCTTTTTTATATTGCTTACAGTAGTAGCAAACAAGCAAGCAACACACCCGATAGTAAATAAATATGGAGTTATTTCACTGATCCGGTGATCTACTTCTTTGGCGTGGAGGAGTAATAAAAGATTATGGAACCTCAGGTCGCTTTGTCGTCAACCCCAAATTGAATGCAATATTTATTTTGCCAAAATATAATATAGACTTTCTTTACTTTTCCATGGGTCTCAGCTGACGGTTCAACATGAGATCAGGGAGAGTTACTCTCCCATATATAGACATATATCATCATTCTCCTACTCTTATCCCAATTACTTAGGGTCGATATAATATGTTCTCTTCTGTCATAGTACATATCGTAGAAGTTATTGGCAATAGTTTTATGACTGGCCACCTGCCAGACGTCAACCCTCCTTGGGAATGTAATTGTCGACCAAACGACATCAGATGGAGTTCGCCTAGGTTGTTACAAAGGCTCTTCTTAGTCGTATTTTACGACATCCACCAGCAAAGTAGGGTTGGTAGTGGTAGTGTATATATATATATATATATATATATATATATATATATATATATATATATATATATATATATATATATATATATATCGCTGTGTGGTAGCGGCTACGAATACTGCCAACCCTTACTTTGCTCGTGGATGTCGTAAAAGACGGCTAAGAGCTTTCTAACGACCTGGGCCAACTTCATCTGGTACCATTTGGTCAACAATTACATTCGCAAGGAGGGTTGACGTCAGGCAGGCGGCCGGTCATAAAACTATTGCCAATAACTTTTACAATATGTACCATGAAAGAAGAGTACATATCGCATCGACCCCAAGTAATTGGGATAAGAGTAGGAGAATGATATGATATATATATGTATATATATATAAAGCATGTTTAAAATACTTACCAATTGAATTATAGTAACGTGTTTTTTCCACCAAACATACTTTTGATATTCAGGTCCGAGACCAGAGATCAAGTAATAAGTATACATGACAATGTGGACGATAGAATTCAAGTAGCCCATTAAAATTGAATGACCACCTGAAAACGTTATTGATTTATTCTTATTCTTAAAATATACAATACATATAATATTATCATTTAATAGTGATAAGGCCATAGTGTAAACAGATATTGGTCCTCAGCCACAGACCGGTCTATCCGGGGTAGAAACCACACGTTTGCAGAAAATCCACAGCTGGTAGTGATAAGTTTGGTGAGTGAGAGAGTCAGCGCCCCAACTTTCTGGGTGGGTATGGGGTTTCGATTAGAAGGCCATAGCCATAGCCACAGCCTAGCTGTACCCCTGGTATTGCAAGGATCCATGAGCGGCAGTATCACTTAACATTAAGTTCACTACTTGCTCGTTTGCCATCATAAGCAATAAAAAGAAAATATTTTTTATTTGTCACAATTAAAATAACAAAGCAAATAAAAGAAGATTTTGAGTCAATCGCTCGAACAAGGGCATCATCATTATCGTGCTTAGTATATAAAGATGGGTCGAATTTTAAAATATTCACCTAATTTTTGTAAGCATTTATTTGATTTTACAAGAACATTCGTATAGTTTTTTTTTTTTTTTTCTGGTGTGGGCTACTACTCTGTCCGGGGCGACAGAGGGGCGTAAGCACGCTCACCCATAACCCACCCGTGAACATCGCCTTCGTCGTTGGACTGGCCACCGGAGCAGCGTGAACTTGTCGTCAGTGGCCGGCCCGACGGAATACCCCCCGAGGGGTACCCTCTTCTTGAGCGACATCCCCTCCCTTGGGGAGGACGTCGGTCTTTTCCTCGCAGTCAGCCTCTCGGCGGGTGACGGACTAATTCCCCGGTCCAGTCACCCGTGGCCTCGGCTAGGGCGGCATAAGGCGCAGGTAATCGCGGCTCCGCCGCCTTAGTCGCCGGCGGCGGTTCGCGTCGTCGAGGAGACGCTCCTCACGCACGCGCTCCGTCGCCTCCTTCCGCGAGACTACTGCCTCGCAGAAGGCTGCGACCGCGTCTCAGTTCCTGACGCTGTCGAGCATCGCCCTGGCGATGGTCGGCAGCGTCAGGTCGGCACCGATGATTGCGACGAGTTCACGGCGCTGCTCTGCCCAAGCAGCACAAGCCTTGAGCGTATGCTGCGCCGTATCCTCGTCGCAATCACAGTGGTGGCAGGACGGTGTACTCTCCCTCCTGACCACCGTGTACAGATATTTGGCGAAGCATCCATGCCCCGTCAAAACCTGCACCAGTCGGAAAGAGAGCACCCCGTGCCGCCGTTCTAACCACCGCATCAGCACCGGCTGGAAGGCTTCCACAGTCCGCACACCGAACCGAGGCCTCTCCAGCCGGACTGCCCAACGGGCAATGACGTCTTGGCGGGCGTCGACACGCCAGGCGGTGAGCTCCCTCAACGAAACCACACCGCCCTCTGCTCGCACCCCCGATACCCACCGATACAAATCGGCGAGCATTTCCGCCTCCAGGTCCCACGGGGCAGTCCCGGCCAACAGGCAAGCTGCCTCCTGTAAAGATGTACTATTTATCCCAGTGGACTGTAGGCTAGGTCGTTGATGATGTAAAATAATAACGCCAATGTTTGCACTGCCACAACTTGTATTTATTTAATTTGCACAGGAAAAAGTACATTAGCGTACATACGGTTCAATGCCACGCAGAAGAGAGCGAGAGTTGACAGTTATAAAAAATATAATGTATATTTGTTGGAGTTGCCAACACCTCCGTCGCCACCGTGCGGTACCTGCGTATGGCCCTGACCGCCATGGCCCTCTGTGGTCGCCACAGAAGAGCCCTGAGTCGGACGGTCAGAGACCCCGCCCACACCGGTGCGCCGTACAGGGCTATCGACCGGACGACCCCCGCGTACAGCTGTCGGCACGTAGCGCTCGGTCCGCCCACATTCGGCATAAGCCACGAAAGGGCGGACGCCGCGCCGACGAGCCGTGGAGTGAGCCTGCGGAAATACTCCCGAAACCACCAACGCCCGTCGAGCACCAGGCCCAAATACTTCATATGGGCCCGGATGCTGATGTCAACCGAATAACATTCGTATAGTTGAACGAGGACTGAACTCATAACAGTCTCAAAATAACAATTTG
The DNA here is from genome assembly GCA_905163515.2 of Lymantria monacha. NCBI lineage: Eukaryota > Metazoa > Arthropoda > Insecta > Lepidoptera > Erebidae > Lymantria > Lymantria monacha. Next base: position 4,327,271 of record LR991088.1, on the reverse strand, counting down.
AAGCTCACACAAGGTATTGTTCTATAGGTCGGTCTTTTAACACCATTACATCATCTACGCAGTCAAATTTAGATGTTGTTCTTTAAAGCAAGCATTTTAAAACTATCAAATATTATAAGTTTTCTTTTTTGTCAAATATAATGGTAGTTACAAACCCGCACAATATTTCACTCCGTACCAAACTCCGAAAGACATTAACGTGTGATGATAAACATGAAGGAATGAGACTTGATTGAATTTCTTTCTTAATATGAAGAATACTGTATCAAGTAATTCGGTAAGTTTTGCTACATAGTAACACCATATAACTGCTGCTGTCTGTAATTTTCAAAATAATTAATATTTTTTTTAATATGGGGACTTTATAAAAATGTCATTCATGAAAAAATATTATAATTAAGAATACGAAGATAGCTCCTTTTCCCTTGGATACCGCAAAAATTTATAAGGAATATTATTTTAATTAAATAATATCGATGCAAGGGAACGAAAACTATTCTCTATACGAAAACTATAAAAAAATATCCAAACCTAATATGATAACTACTGATGTTGGTAATCAAAGTCATCATATCATTATCTCAGCTCACTTACTCGTACGTCCCACTGCTTGTCTCGAGCCTTCTCCACAATAGGACGGAATTTGATCTACTATTATATTAGCATAAGCTAGTCACTCGGATTGGTATAAAATTGTATTTCGAATTTTCTTTCGTTTGTCTAAGGCATTCCCATATGAGATATCTTAGTCACCTGTTATTACACCCATAGGTAAGAATGGGGTAGTGAATTGTATTCTCAATTCTACACTACAAGGAACTAATTAAAGTACTACTTACTATATTGATTCACCATAGAAAAGTGGTGGATCTTTTGTCCTTCCTCCATTTAAAAATAAAGTAAAGAAGCGATAATTATGATTACTTATAATGTCGAATGAGAAATGAGTTATACATACCCTTAATGCTCTTGGACTATTAGAATAATCAATTACATCACAGGCTAAGTTATATTCTTTGCGAAATATATAGATGGTACCCTGAAAAAGAAGTATGATATATAAGGAATCAACCCTTATATATAAATAAAAAATAATCTCGTTAATTTTAATTTGAAAACACAAATAGCACGGTAGTCTAAATAGCTTCACACGCCAAGGGATATTGGCTGGATTATCAAGCAGGATAGTTTAAATTCAAATTTATTTATTATGTATAAGCACTGCGAAGCCCTTACATACGGTTAGTTTTAACAATTTATATTAATACAATAAATTACCACCTGATTAAAACGTTAAGGGTTACTGAAAAGATTCTGTAAGAAACTCAGCGTTTTTATCTATTATTACTACTTCTTTAGTAGTTTTTACAAGCTTTTTATTAGCTTGACCTGTATGTTTGTAACCGACTCCTTTGGACTTGATTTTGACCCACTTCGAACGGTCAGATTTCATTTAAATTTAGTAGACTTATCGAGGGCCGATGACAATGCAATAATTTATTAAGATTACACCATTATCCTAATCAGTTATTGGGATAGTCAGGATTAAATTGTTGAATTTAAGTTTCCAATTTCGAATTACGCGCCTAGAGGGCGCTACCGTAAAACAGCACTCTCTACCAATAACAATGTCTGTCTAATTCGTGACATCAAGGTCATCTGTCAAGCCACTGTGTATGTTTTTCTTGTTAGTTTTATATTAAATAGTTAATAAAACTCGAGCTACATCGTTCAATTCATCACGTTAAGTGCCCAGAAAAGCTCAGAAATGAATAGATATTATAATCTAATGGTAAAATCAGTGATCAAAGACAGAAGTGAAAATTAAAAACGAAACGTAGTTCGTGTAAAAGTTTTCTTGTTAGATCTTTGCGAAGCATTTAAGTATTTGAATTGAGATATCTATTTGAAAATGGCGTTAAATAATACTCTCGCATTTATCGAAAACCTGTCTGGCCATATAAATTATGCAACCTGGCGTTTTGCAATGCAAACTTACAACATGAGGAGCTCTGGGATTGCATAGAAGACTTCTCAGAAAGTGTAAATAAGAAACGAGACGCTAAACCTAAGACGAAGATAATACTCTCAGTCATCCAACAAATTATGTGCACATTGAAATCTCGTGTATTGCCAAAGAAATAAGGAGAAATTGACAGGAATTATCTGTGCAGTCCTCAAGACAAGTAAGCTTAGACACTTATATATTATAAAGCTCATGAAAATATAATAATGTTTTACATGTTCTCAAACTAGCAACCTAGCAATCTGATATCTGTGAATCAGATTATTCAAAGTGGTAGCCAAGTAAGATTTACAAAACTGACTGTCATCATAAACAGTAAAAATCAGATAACAACAGCTAATTTATAATCAATATCATATACCGGCTGAACATGGATACAAGTCATTCACTTACTGGTTATGTTTTAATCAAGAAAGGGGCGGCTGTGGCTGGTACAGCCAAAGACAACTAGTCGTGTGTCGTTCACGAATGAATCCTTCAAATGAACTACTTCAGTTGTCTGACTATCTCAGTGAACTAGTTCAGTTACAATTCAATTAGTTCTTAGTTCAGTTTTATAGTCCACCGGCCGTGAACGATCCCATATACGAACGAAATAATTTATTGTCACGCTCTGTTGTAGAAACCGAAATGGTTTTCTGTTTCACTCACACTTTGGCTTGATTACGTAGTAGAATTCGAGAAAGAACGAATCTTCTAGTTTTCGCTGTACATTGCTCGTACATACAATTAAACTAATTTTGAACTATTAAGCAAAATAGCAATGTTTAATTTCTGAACACTTTTATTCTAATATAAAATTAATATAAAAGGGACCGTATTGTTTTCATTTATAAGTATCGGAGTCCTCGTCGAATTATAAGAAAAAATGTATTTTAAAGTGTCTTTAGGTGTCGAGCCCTTGTGTATATTTACACCAGTTGTCTGCCATCTTATTTCTTAAGAGATGAAAAAACTTGTGATGTAAAAAAAACCTTTTTCCCGCTCTTGCTAGTGCTTATTGAAAGCATAGTTTTCATGGAAATTATTTATATTGTCATTTCTAATCTAATCAAATATGATGGGCAATCTGTAAATAACCTACTCGATACGCGTTCGTGTAACTAGTCTTAGATGACTGATAAAATCATGATATAATGAACTGTTCTTTAAACAACTCATTCCATATCTCTAAATCTGTCGATGAACTATTGAAATAAAACCGAACGAAAGACAAAAACACTTTCGTCAAGTAACTGAACTAAATGAACTACTGAACTAAAAGATAGATATAGTTCACGGTAGTGAAAAGACACATATATATCTTATCATTTCAGTGACACATTATGCGCAATGCTACAACAAACTGTGGCTCTATCTACTACAGAAGCTGAATTTATGGCAACTTGTGCTGTTAAAAAGAGGCCATATGGATCAAACAGTTTTTCAAACTGTCTTAAGTTAGATAACCAAACTGCTATCAGTGTCATTAAAAATATTAATTTCCATAAGAAGTGTAAACATATTGAAATGAAATATACTTTATTAAAGAAAAGTATTATAAAAAGATAATTGTATTAGTTTGTTAGTAGTGATTGACAATTTGCAGATATATTTACTTACAAGAGCATTGTTTAAAGATAAATTTCAATATTTAAGGTCAAAGCTTGGAATGCCATCATATAACATAGTTTTCAACTGATGCAGTGCTTATGTGTAAAGTTAAAAATTAAAATGGTATTATATAACTTACTTTTGTATTATTATAATTAAGATCTAAGCTTGGAATGTTATTATAAAACATATGCAGGAATAATGTAAACTCAGGTTTTAATTGTTCATTTGCGAGTTATTGTCTAATTTAAAAGAAGTACTGGTTCCATCTTAGTACCATTTGTGACTACTTCAAATTTTAATCAATTGTTAAATATAGTAACAGTTATATTTTCATATAATTTCAAAACATTAACATTTATATGAATTCAAATTTATAGATATTTGCACTTATTACATTTTTATGCAGTAGGTAAGTTGGATAGAAAATTGCTAAATATGGAAATGCTGAGAGATAAATGTTGCCATTGACATTCTGAGTTGGGCATCGAGCGCCCACAAGATTCAAGGCTGTACAGTTGATCATGCAGTCATTTATATAGGCTCTCGACTGTTTGCTGTTGGACAAGCTTATGTAGCACTTAGTCATAGTCTTCGTAATCGAATCATTTCATCTAAAGCTTCTCTATTACATAGCATTTGATGAAATGCTTCAATGCTTCGATTATCAAGTAACAAGACGACAATGTAAAATTATTTTAATGAATTTTAAAAATCGAGATTTCACGATTAGTACATATTTAATGTTTTGGAAAATAATTACAGTTACCGATAGTAGTTACGGAATCATAGTAGATTAAAATAAATAATATCGCGCTTCTGTATTTAGCGGAACTAAAAAATACCAAATAAATAATAGTTTAAAAAACTAAGAAAACAAGCTTTTATATATAAACCAAACTAAAAAGTAGAAAATAACTTTTTTAATAATTCATGTTAAGGCAGAGCGATAAATAAGAGAAATTATTTTATTGTAAAATAAAATCGCTCTGCCTTAACATGAATTATTAAAAAAGTTATTTTCTACTTTTTAGTTTGGTTTATATATAAAAGCTGGTTTTTTTAGATTTTTAAACTATTATTTATTTTATATAAAATAGTACAACATCGTTAGTAAAAATTAGGTTTAGTAGGATGTCATTCGAACTCCGATATAATGTAAAATTCAGATACAATGTAAAAGAATATGGCTGGATAGTATCCATAGTATCCCACAAGCGGCACCAGATTATGAGTTAACTACTAGAGCAGCCATCACTCCCTTCATCTACCTTGGAGGGAAGAGAGGCATCCGCTTTACGCAGGTACCATGTACTACGAAGGCTAACAATAGTTAAAGTTCGTTAGGAAAAACACGCTACGCTTTAAAATATATATTATAAAAAACCTGTAACAGTTTAGTTATAACAACAATGTAATTGCTGAACGACGAACTGCTCATAGCCAAACTATATTATCGTTTAGATAATCCGAGATATTATAATAACCTTTTTTTACAATAAAATTATACCTGATAACCCTATTAAAATTAGTCCCTGTCACATGTCTCGGACATCTTTTGGTAATTTATTATAGAAGTGTATACATTGCCCCATTCATCTACTAATTCCCTCTATACGAGTAGTGAGTACAACTAATTTGTCTTTATTCCGAGTGTTCATAATACGAATGCCACAATATCTATCAAAGTTACTGATATTTCTTTTTACATATAATATATCTTTGTATAAGTATATATAACATGATACAACAGTCAGGATACTTTGAATTTCTCTCGAAGTGAAACTCTTGGACCTAGATCATAAATTGCGGGGTCAGCCCTTTCTTGGAGAACAAAGGTTCTATTCAAATCCGCGGAGCATCCGCACAGCAATATGCCGTATGGCATAAGATAGAATTATTTATTTAACTGCATACATAAGTTACTGAGCTAAGCCTGCTCAACGATTTTTTAATATGAATGCCCATCGGCGTCTAGCATCTATAGTAATACATTAATGTATATATGAAAGAGAAATAGCCCCAGAATAGAACCCTGTGGAATACCCATTTTAATTACAGAATTAGATGATAGTGCAGCATTCACATCATCCCTCTGAATTCTCCTGCTTAGGTAGGAAGTGAAAAGCTCAAGAGCGATATTCTTGATCCCATAGTGGTATAATTTTATAATAAGGGTTTCGGTGGTGCATATAATCAAATGCTTTTGACAAAATTTTCCCAATGCTTGTTACAATTCCTCCCAGGCTCCAAAAATATTTTTAACAATTCTAAGCCCGCATCACTAGTAGATGCTTAGTAAAAGCAAATTTACTTTAATGAAAAATACAATGTCTATTAAAATCATTAAACAGTAAACACCAGATTAAGCGAAATTTTCTCAAACACTAATAAGTATTGGAAGTAGGACTAAGATTGTTAACATCTGACTATCATCTGACTTACTACCAGATTTGTGCTAAGGAATTAATTACTCTACGAATTTTCATGAACGCAGGCAATACCCACAGATATAAATATACACACAGAAGGCAGATGGCGAGCTTTAATATAAATTATAATATTAACAGTCTTCACAATATAAGTCACACAGGTCTACTTTATTTTTAATATTAAGAGTTTTAAAAGACTTTAACATATCATTTACACTGACATTCAAAAATTCAAGGAAAATGTCACATTTTACAATACATCAATTAAGGAGTGATCCAGCTAAAATAGGAGACGACGTTAAAGAGTTAGTTGTTAGTATATATATATTATGTAAAATAGTTTTCCATTTCCATTTCTATTTCTTTATCCGCTTTCAAATATTATCATCTACCTTTAAAACTAAAGTTCTTTTGTCTTAAAATCTTCCTACCGGTTTCACTATATATCACTTTCTCATCCTTTATGCAATACATATATACATACCATCACGCCATGTCCCTTGCAGGGTAGGCAGAGAGAACAGAGTGCCAGAGAACTCTATCCTTGCATAATTCACTCGCTTCCTCAACATTCATAATTCTCTTCATACACGCTTGCCGGTTTCGGAGACTCTTGACTCCACCTTTCTTCAGTACATGACCGATCTGGTCTAGGTAGGTTAGTCTCGGTCTCCCCCGGTACCTACATCCTTCCACTTTCGCATTGTATATCTTCTTAACCAGACGTTCGTTCGGCATTCTTTCCACATGTCCGAACCATCGGAGCATTCCCTTTCGCATCTTTACACCAATACTCTCTTTCATACCTACTCGCTCTCTTATGTCGTCGTTACGAATGCGATCGGTCAGCCTAACTCCACAGATTTTCCGTAGAGATCGCATTTCGACCGCATTAATTTTACTTTCATACTCTTTTCTGCATACCCAACTCTCGTTTCCATACTGTAATGTTGGGACAAGCACTGCGTTATATATTGCTACACGTGCCTTCTGGCTGAGGTGGTGGCTACCAAGAAGTTGCCCCAACGCTCCGTTCACTCTATTTCCCGCATTCACTCTTCGCTCTATATCAGTGGTGTACCTTCCATCTCAGCTAAATCCACATCTAAGATATACAAATTCATCCACTTGCTCTAGTACATCATTACCTATTGTTACTCTTACATCTGTTCTGGTTTTATCTCTTTCAAAGACCATTATTTTGGTTTTGCTCACATTCACGCGTAGACCCCTTTTCTTACAATCTTCTGTCATTGTGTCGACCAGGGTCTGCAGGTCAGTCGCTGACTGTGCCAGCAGGACTGCATCATCTGCATAAAGCAGAGCAGTGACCACTGAGTCGCCCATCTGGACTCCCACATTCATATCGTTTAACCTTTGGAGACATTTATCCAGATATATGATAAACAGCCTGGCTGACAGAACGCACCCCTGCTTAACGCCGATATTGACGTCAAACCAAGGCGAAATTCCATCATCCAGCCGCACACAGGCTCTACAGCCGATGTAACTGGACTGCACAGCCTGTAGAAGTTTACCGTTACCATATTTCGGTAATTGTCCCAAAGTTGCTTTCATACAACCGTGTCAAATGCTCTCTCCAGATCTACAAAACTGCAGAAAACCCTCTGACCTGTAGCCAGATGCTTCTCCATAATGTTGCGCAGAGAGAACACTTGATCCATGCATCCCCTTCCACTCCTGAAACCTCCTTGTGTCTCACAAAGCAAACCATCGGACACCATCCTCATTCTCCTTTCAATAATTTTACCGTACACGTTTGCTGCCAAAGTGGTCAAGCTTACGGCTCTGTAATTTGCGCAGTCATAACGTGAACCCTTGTTTTTAAACAAGGGCACGATGACTGCGCTATTCCAGTCCCCGGGAACCATTCCCGAGCTCCAAAATAAATTGAGGAGCAACAGGAACGCCTCCCGGACACAGGAGCCACCAAGCTTGTTCATCTCGGCAGACACCATATCAATGCCCGCTGCCTTACCATTTTTTAAACGTCTTATCGCCCATTCAACTTCATCCATACTGATGCCATCGGAGGACGCTGGTGACGAATGTTGATCTACTAAACCACATGCGACACCGGCACCAACTCGAATATCCGCATACATATCGCCAAAATATTCACTCTATCGGCTTAACACGTCTTGTGTTTGTGTAAGAATGTCTCCACCTTTAGACCTTATTTTATTCATTCTGAAGGCTGACTAACCACTCCGAGACTTCTTCACCTCCCTCCAAAAGAGTTTGGTGTTACCCTCGAAGTTTTTAGTCAGCCTATCTTCTACACTCATATCTGCTCCATCACGTTTCTCTTTCACTAAGGCCTTGGTGTCATTCTTACATTGCCGATATATTTCTTTCTTCTGTTCAGTCATACTGTCATTCAGATTCAAAGAAGAGACACAGTCCAGCCATGCTTTTTTCTTTTGCTCTACGGAAGCTGCCACTTCCGCATCCCACCATGCATCACCATTTATTTTTCTATGCTTCTTTGAGCTTCCACATACTTCTTTCGCTGTATCTACCATACTCTCTTTCAATATTCTCCAGCATTCTTCAATGTCCGATTGCGGCTGGCTCACCATCGTCAGCCGTTCTCGGACACCCTCTGCATACTTTTCTCTTACACACTCTTCTTGCAACCTTTCAATCTTTATTCTTTCAAGCCCTCCGAAGTTGACACGCTCTCGCCAGTGCCTCCACTTTCTGAACAGACCACTAAATCTCGCTATAACGAGATAGTGGCCTGTATCGACTGTGGGGCCCCTGTAGGCTCTTGCGTCCAATATCTTGCTTTGGAGGCGACTGTCAACCAAAATTAAATCTATTATACTTTTCTGGTCATTCCTTCTCCATGTATACATATGGATGTCCTTATGTTGGAAAAATGTGTTTGACACAATAAGGTTTCCCTCCATGCATGCATCCGCTATGAGCCTACCTGCGTCATTCACTCTCTTATCACCAAATGGACCAAGTACGTCCTCATAGTCGAGACGCTTGGTCCCCACCGATCCGTTCAAATCTCCGCATACAATCACGCGTTCACTAGTTTCTGCCATATCCAGAACTTCCCTAACATTATCCCAAAACTTCTCTAGGTCTGATGCCACCGAGGATCCTACGGGAGCATATACTACAACCATGAATACCTTGGTGACATCTAGTTTTATACGGACCCAAAGAAGTCTGGGATCATACATTCCGTAATCCTTCACACCTGAGGCCAAGCGAGAGGACAACAGCACTCTTACCCCCATGCTGGCTAGATCGCTCTGTGGTACACCAGACCACAGAGCCATCCCGCCACCAGGAAGATCGCAGGCTTCGCTGCCCCTTCGCTTGGTCTCTGTCACACAGAGCACGTCTAGCTGTTTGTCCGCCATGACGGTTATCAGCTCGTGCAACTTACCTTCTACAGATCCTCTTACATTCCACGTGCCCACCCGGCACTCTGCTCTCCTCGACTCGCCTGACTGGGTAAGGCGGCCCCCATCGCCGCATCTGCCGATGTTCGTACCGACGGGGCGGGTCGGTACGCGTCGCCTCCGGGGGACGGCCCTAACCCGCACTGCGATTTTTCGAGCCGGATTAGCAGTCTAACTAGACTGGCAAGGGACACGACGAGCACGCTCCGGACTATGCCTCCTTATGCAATACATTATGCAATGCATTATAAATATTTGTCCCCAGTCTGGATGTGATATCCGTTAGTTGTATATTTGTAAAATCTATAAAATAAGGGTTATTTCTTAGTACAAGTTGTTGTAAAATAAATAGAAAAAAGATTGTCTTGATATCAAGATCGAATCTTTTTATGTGAAAAATTTAAAACAAATTCTTCTAATGAACTTAAGAGTTTTATATTCAAGTAACAATTCGTATATATTATCACCGTGTTTTCCATCACCAATCAAAATAAATCATTTTTATAAAATTAACAGTTCCGTTTCCTTTTCAGCACACATATGTGTCGATGTTATCACACAGAATGTTGTCTTATTTTAAGTAAATCAAAATGTACAATGGTCTAAATCATACTAACCTCATAAGCTATAAAAATACTAAAACAAACTTGAAATAAATTGTATATTGTGAGTATAGTTTTCAATTCAAATGGTTTTCTATTTGCCATAAATTTTGGGCCGAAGCTATTGCAGAAGTATAAATACGATGATAGTACGGCAATAATGAAAAGTGGACTGGATACTCCAAACCATTCATTCGTCCTGGGATCTGAAATAAAATAGAAATAGTTACATTTAGTGACAAATATTTCCGCTTTAAAATATATATAGATAGGTCGATACCTATCATATTTGAAGCTTTTCTGTGTGATGACGAAGTAAGAATACAATTCACCATCCCAGTTTCTTCACCGTCAGTGAGTGTCATATAAGACAACTAAGGGATCATATATCTTACCTTGCAGATGCTTTTAATTATTTAATATCGCTGCAAAATATAATACATAAATCAAGCCAATTACGTCCTCCATATAAATATAGCAAAATGGCTTTCAAATGGTGATTATTATGTCAACATTATCTATATACTCTCATACTTTAAGACATTTTAACTATTGTTATTAGTTTATTTTGGAAAAATAACGCCCAGTGTTCATTTATTCAGTCTCTAGCTGTTCACTACTAAACCTAAGCCTCCTTTGTACTTCGCCACAAAGTGCGGTTCTCGAAACCCTCAATAACAATCCACCTGGAGGTTCAAGTTTCATATAAGGGGATGGTGTCGTAATCGCTATGATTGGCAGACGGTTTGGCGACCGCAGTGATATGTTATATGCTTCGTAGAAGAGAGCTGTAGTCCGCTCTTCTAGTGAAGCTTATACCGATTTTTAATTCCACGGGCAAGTATGGGATGGCGACAATTGTATTTTCATCCCGTCGCCATACGGTAAGAAAACTCTGTATTAGAAAATAAAATAGTCTTATATTTTCGAAAAATAAAGTAATGTTGCAATGTCTAAGTACTGTCCAGTACCGCGCGCAGCTCATACGCATCCACTACTGTGCCGTCACGTCGGGCGCCTCCCACCACTTCTCCCACCAACGGATCAATATCACAAGGGCTGCCTGTCGCGCGGGCTAAGAACGTGCGAGTGGGCTACCGCTGACGGTTGTGTCTCAACAACTTCATTTAGAAATTGTAGCATCGTCTGGCATAGCGGCAACCTTACTTCCTGGGGTAAAAACGACACACTCTGTATTACACACTAGATTTAGACCGTACGGAAAATCCAGTCTGCAATATACCCAAAAATAGTCTCAAAGCCAAAGTACTACAAGATTGTGTATTTGTAGTATGGGACGAATGCACTATGGCAAATAAAATTTCTATAGAAGCCGTGAATAGGATAATACAGGATATTAAAAGTAATAATCTATTATTTGGAGGAGTCGTATTCTTATTCGCTGGAGATTTTAGACAAATATTACCGGTGGTAGCTAAGGGCACGCAAGCCGATGAAATTAACACCTATTTAAAACGTTCAATACTTTGGAGACATTGTAAAAAACTTTATTTAAAACAAAACATGAGAACACATTCAGCTGATTCAGAATTTAGTAAAATTCTTCTTGATGTTGGAGAGGGAAAGTATCAAGAAATGAATAGTAATCATGATATAGAACTACCTACCAGTCTTTGTCAGGCTGTGGCGGACACTGAAACTTTAATACATAGTATTTATGATGATATTCACAGACTCAATATCAAAGAAGATTCGTGGTTGTGTGACAGATCAATTTTAGCACTTACGAACGACCAGGTTACTGCGCTTAATTAGCGCAGATAAGCTATCCATTTAGATAAGCTATCTGGTTAATCTCTAACATATCTTGCCATCAATACAGTTTATAATCCGCATGAAGTGGTTAATTACCCAACAGAATTTTTAAACAGTATAATTGTGCCTAGTCTACCCCCTCCCACAAACTAGACCTTAAGGTTGGCGTGCCCATCATGCTATTGCGTAATTTAACCCCGCCGAAACTTTACAATGGTACTAGGTTGCGAGTAGTGTCGTTGCAAAGAAACGTTATAGAAGGTCGTATAATATCTGGATGCGGAAAAGGTGAAATAGTATTTATACCATTGATTCATTATAATACCATCAAATTTTCCATTTGAATTCAAAAGATTGCAATTCCCGATCAATGTCAGTTTTGCTATGACAATCAACAAGTCCCAAGGACAAACGTTAAGCAAAGCTGGTATAGATTTAACTAAAGGTTGCTTTACCCATGGGCAACTATACGTAGCATGTTCACGTGCGAGGAATGCCATTAGTGTTGTTGTTTTAACCGAAGAAAATCGTACACCAAATATTGTATATAAAGAAATTTTTCAATAAAACTAATACAAAAAACTAAAAATAAATGATAATTAAAATAAAAATGCAAAACCCAAAAAAAAATCTAAATAAACTAATTAACTTTTTTGTTAAAATCCACGCGGACAAAGTCGCGGGTACAGGTATAGTTTTATTTGCCATAGTTACAGTGTATACATAGTGTATCTTGTCACTTATATATGTAATATACTTGCACTTATATACGCTAAAGGTTGCTGTTAGTAGTCACACAAAGCGGACGTGTTACATGATATTTTTAAAATTTTAATTACGTGTCATTAGAGTTTTGAAGTTAATATTCATACAGATAAAGTTAAATTTTGTTGTAAACATTGAATCAGTGTAGCTCCAGTGATCCACGGTTCTTTTGCCCCTTCACCCCCTTGAGTGAAAGGGGCGGGCTCTAATAATTCATCTCGCTCATTATTGGTAAGCAAACTACCCACATCTACTATTTGTGACTGTGGCACAAAAGGACGATTGTACCATAATATTTAACGAAAGTTTAACAATTATGAGTAACCAAAATTCACCTCACTATACTGGATCCCAACCAGATCTTTCAAAATTGATGTGCCAAGAAGCTGGTCCCTCTCATATAATTCCACGCAAGGGAAAACAACCAGAAGAAATATATAGTGGACGAGGATTAACAATCGAATTGGAGGAATTTCGGAATGAAATATTATCAATTCTCATAGATGCTACTAAGCGACAAAATGAAATCGTATCGAATATTGCGCAAGACATTTCAACAATAACAAAGCAGATTAATGAGATTCAAATGAAAACAGATCTTTTAATCACGGAACAAAATATAATGAAACACGAATTAGATAACTTAAAAAGTTGTGATGATAATGTTTTAAAGAAGATTAATACTATTGAAAGTGATATTGAAAGCTTAAAATGTACAACGAGTCAAATTAAAAATACTGCAACTACATCAGAGACTCAACGAGAAGAAATCATATTAGAAATGAAAGATCGCGCTAAAAGAGAACATAACCTAATTGTTAAAGGAATTCAAGAAATGCAATCCATGAATTACGAAGAGAGACAAAAGCATGATAAAATGTAGCTATTAAAAGTAATTAAAATGGCAATTAATTGCGTGCACTAATCCCACAAGTATAATGCGTTTAAGAAAGTACAAACCTAACTATAATCGACTCATTAAGGCCACTTTTGAGCACAGTCAAAGTGTAATTTCTATATTACGTAATAAAAAACACATTAACTATGAAAATATTTATATGTTCTCCGATAAGACGCCACGACAACAGCAGTTAATAAAGCAACTAAAGACGAAGACGAAGTTAGAGGCTCGTGTGCAACATGGTGAAAAAAATCTTGCTATAAAATACATTAAAAGAACACCTAAGATAATAACTCTACCAGCTCTGCCAAAAAACTAAATCCCATATCTGTTAGCTCAAATAATCAAGAACTATCTAATATATCTTATCAATGTGTTGTAAATCATAACGAAATAAATATTTCTAAAAAATCACTTAAATTCTTATATGCAAATGTACGTAGCCTAACAAACCCTGGCAAACTAGACGAAATAAAGTGTATCCCACAAACAATGCCTATAGTTCACAATATAGCCTTAACTGAGACTTGGATAAAGAATGAAACTGAAGCCCAGTCATTAAGCCTACAATTTTATACTCATTATTATAATTTCAGAGCGCATAGTAGGGGAGGTGGAGTGTCTATTTATGTGCATAAAGACATTGCACATAAACTTATAGAATCAAAATGTGAAGAAGATAACCACTTTTTCTGGATTCATATAGAAAAGTTTTGTTTGGATATTGGAATCGTTTATAAGCCAGAACGTACAAATAACGAATGTTTTATAAAAACTTTTTCTGAACAAATACGAAATCGGAAACGTATGGTTCTATTTGGCGACTTTAATTACAATTTCTTAAAAAAGACCACAGCTGTAACAGACTATAGCAAAGCTATCAAGGAACATGGATGTACTATCCTGAACAACATCTCGGCAAAATATTGCACCAGAGAATACAATAACTCAAAATCTATAATAGACCATGTAATATCGAATTTAAAAAAACATGATTTTAACTTAGCAACAATAGAAAGTACAATGTCTGATCACAAACAGTTATATCTTGAAGTTAATAATTATAAACCAACTAAAATCAAAACTATCTCTTATAAGGCATTAGATTATGATAAATTGTATACAGCTATTGAATACAATAATGTTGAAATAGGAAATGAGTATTCAAATTGGGAAACATTTTTGCTATAAAATATTAAAAAACATAAAATTATCAAGAAAACGAGGCAATATCCACCTAAAAATGACTGGATAAATGGTAAAGCTATATTTGCAATAAATCAGAGAAATATTTTGTGGCAAAAATTAAAGGCCAGGCCAAATGATGTAAATTTAAAAGAAGAATATATGAAGGAAAGAAAAAAGGTACATAAAATGATTCAAAATACAAAAAGAGAATACTACCTTAGAGAATTTAATGTGTATGAGAAGAAACCAAAAAAAATGTGGAAATTAATAAGTGCGCTTACTAACTATAAAATAAATAAAAATAATACCATTCCTAAACTATTAACTCCAGTGGCTCCTATTACAAATGAACAAGAAGTTTGTGAATATTTAAACGATTTTTTTGTAAGTATAGGCACTACATTGGCAGGAAAAATAGCACATCAAAATATTTTAGATAAATTTTTAGACACTGATGTGAATTTCTTTAAAACACACTCACTCTCTGAACTCGAACTTACCACAACTGAAGAAGTTGATGCGATTATTACTAGTTTAAATTCTAACACAACTGCTAGTATCGACGGTATCAGCACTAAGGCCATAAAATTCTTGAGACCATTAATAGTGGAATCACTTACAAAATGTATTAATGGTTGCTTGGAAGTGGGTTTATTTCCGGATACATTAAAGATTGCTAAAGTAAGTCCCATATATAAATCTGGTAGTAGATCAGATCCTGGTAATTATCGCCCCGTGTCTGTGCACAATGTAATCTCAAAATTTTTTGAAAAGATTACATAAAAGAACTAATAAATATTTGAACAATATAATTTTTTATTATAATGGACAGTATGGCTTTAGGTCTAAAGTGGGTACTCTGTCGGCTAGCATTGATATAATAACTGATATAAAACTAAATATAGATAAGAAAAATGTTATACTAGGTGTATTTATTGATCTTAAGAAGGCATTCGATACTCTGAGTCATACATTATTATTGGATAAACTAAGAAGTATAGGAATCACTGGTTAGCTTTCAGATTGTTTCAATCTTATTTTAATAATCGTTTTCAGGTTACTAAAGTTGGGAACAGCTTTAGCAGTCCAAAATTAATAACTTGCGGTGTTCCTCAAGGTTCAATCCTTGGGCCACTGCTCTTCTTAGTATACATGAATAATATTCACAAAATTGGATTGCTAGGACATGTTACATTATATGCAGATGATACTTGTCTATTTTATACAGCGAATTCACTACCAATAGCAATGAGACAAGCTCAAAGTGATCTAAATATTCTAGACCGATGGTTTTCAAGTAATATTTTAACTATAAATACTTCTAAAACTAGTTACATTATTTTAGCAGCAAAAAACAAGAAACTTCAAGAGAGCATGTCACTATCAATAAATAATAACCTTATTAAGAGAGTAAGTGAAGAAAAGTATCTAGGTCTTACTTTAGATAATCGGTTATCATGCAAACCATATATTGCTAAATTACGTGCTAAGGTATCTCCTCTAACAGGCATACTCAGATACTTAGCACGCTGTTTTCCTTACAAAATTCGTTACCAGATTTATAATACACTAATAAAACCTCACCTTGAATATTTGATTGAGCTATGAGGCACCGCTTCGAAAACCATTTTAAAAGACCTACAGAGCTCGCAAAACAAACTTATTAAACTTTTATTCAACTATAAATATTTGACACCAACTTTAAAAATCTATCAAGAAACTAAATATATATTTATAAAACTTGTATCTTGATTAAAAAAATATTAAATAAGGATTATTCACACCAAAATATCATTTACTAAAAAAGGGCATGTTCAGAAAAGGCAAACAAGGCAGTCAAATAATTAAGTGGTTTATGGGCCGAGAACAAATTATGGTAAGCGAAATATATTACATGAAGGAGTATTATTTTATAATAAAACTAGCTTCCGCCCGCGACTTCGTCCGCGTGGAATGGTTACTTTGGGCTAACGTTAACTTCAACTCGCGAATTCGTTTACGTAAAAGGTGGAAATATTTTTAAATAATACATACGTTAAAGCTGTTTTAGGTACCTACATGACGCTTTTAATAGTAAGAGTAGAACATGAAACCTTAAGTAAAAGTATTGGATCTTATCTATACTTTCTATAGATACATACATACATACACTTACGCCTATTTCTGATTACGCATACTTTTAATGTGTATGACCTCGCTATGTGGTAGCAGCTACGAATACTACTAACCCTTACTTTGCTCGTGGATGTCGTAAAAGACGACTAAGAGCCTTATAACGACCTGGGCCAACTCCATCTGATGCAGTTTGGTCAACAATTACATTCCCAAGGAGGGTTGCGGTCTGGCAGGCGGCCGGTCATAAAACTATTGCCAATAACTTTTATAATATGTACTATGACTGAAGAGTACTTATTGTATCGACCCCAAGTAATTGGAATAAGAGTAGGAGAATGATGATGATGATGACCTCTCGTGAACAAATCTTCAATTTGGTCCAGAAAAGTATGACGTGGTCTGCCCCTTGTATTCGTCCCATTCACGATTGCTTTATATGTTTGCTTCGTTAGCCTCTGCCCACTCATTCTTTTTTCCACTTCGTGTCCAACCCACCTCAGCATACCAGCGCTCTTTTATAACATTATACCTAATTTTATCTTTCAGACTTACAACAAATACGTTACGAAGAGCTGTCAGCTCATGTACAGCATTTATTCTACTTTCATGTCTTCCCCGCCAAATCTAACTTTCATTGCCGTACATGAGGGCAGGCACTTATACTTCCTATACTTGTTATTATTATTTAGGATGTATAAAGCCGACGGAAGGTCATGAGAAGAAAACAAAACTAAAAATGTAGTGTGTGCAGAAGTACTTTGAAATAACATTAGTTTGAATTTTTTTTTTAATATAAGATTATAAGACTCAGTATTTTTACCATGAATGCGCGCTTAGTACTTGATCATTATTTTGCTGCGATGTTATTTTTAAACTGCGATATTTCCTAAGATATCCATTGAAATCAAATAATGCAAAAGGTAATTTTGTTTCAAATTAAATACTTTTGATGAATAACTCATTTATTTAGATAGGGATTAATATTATATTTATAAAAACACCTTCGAAAATATCACATTATTTTAAAACAAATTTGATTAGCATAAAAAAAGGTTATAGTGAACCAATCTTAAAAGGTAGACATATGCTCTCGCGGACTTTTATTTAGAACTTTGAAAGGGGAACAATTATGTTGTACATAATTTTCGCGCAACTTTAACCGTTTACGCAGCGAAAGCTCTCAAAAGGAAACAAAAATCCGATTTTGAAACATTAATCATTGTTGCTATGCTCCTATTAGTCTTAGCGTGATGATATATAGCCTATAGCCTTCCTTGATAAATGAGCTATCTAACATTGAAAGATTTTTTCAAATCGGACCGGTAGTTCCTGATATTAGCGCGTTCAAACAAACAAACAAACTCTTCAGCTTTATAATATTAGTATAGATGCCTACAGATATGAAAAATGTCAAATCATTGTCATGTTTTAAGAAGCTAGTTAAATTATATGTTTTAAAAGAGTGCTAAAGTAAATTCATAAAACTAAATTCAGGTGTGAATAAATATTGGCCAGTTTGATTAATTATTTTAATATGGTAAACTAAACGTGTACTCATCAACTAACTTAGATTAAGAACATATTGTTGTTAACTTTCGTTTAACTGTGTAGCTCATACATGTTTTGATGTATAATTAATAACTTACCCACAATTGTCAGTTTGTAAAAGATTTAAGGATAATCATTGTGTGCGCTTACATATAAAAATAGTGTGAATTTTCTAGTGTCTTCTCATGTAAGTGATTTTATAATCTTTTATGAGAATAATTGAATCTAAACTTAAACTATCACCGGATCGGAACGTAACCGCTACTAAGAAACTCAACGGGTTTGTCTATTATTATTATTATTTTATTGCAAAAGATAGTACATGTTTAATAAGAATTAGCTCCAGTGTAATACTCTTCGAACCACAATGTAATAATATAATATAAAAGATTATGACTGAACCAGATCCCAAAAGCGGCATCCGATCATAAGTTAAGTTGGTTATTATGATTGCTAATAATTCGATTATGAAATTAAATTAAATTATGAAATAAAATTGAAATTATGAATTAAAAAACGCAGATGAAGTTGCGTGGGTCAGCTATGGACATTTAATTATCAGTCACTACACACAGATATAACAATCGTATAAGTAATGAACCTGCACTAAGGAAATAATCCCTGTATTGCAGGGGACTGGATACATACACAATTACACATATGACAAACGGATACAAACTACATCTAGACTCAGAATAACAATAATAAAGTTTAGTTTAGTTTTTACTTGAGGTATATAGGTAACGCAATATAAAATAGATAAATGAAAGTAAACAAAATGTTTTAAAAAATATACCACATGAACTATCGTTACGATTTACGCAAATGAGCTTTTATTAAGTAGTAGTGAATTTTATTAAATCATTATTATAATATTTACATAAATTAATTAAGCAAATAATATTAACCTATGACACTCGAAAATTACTTGCAACTTTTTGTTATATTATTTATACGCTAGTAATGTCATTTCCCGTTGGTTAACGCATTAAACATGTATAGGTAATTTTTTTTTGTTAGACTTTGGTCGGGTCAAAAAATACTATTATCCCATTTCAGAGAAACTTATATTCATCAATGTATATTATTGACATACAAGCTCTCTGACGGATATCAAATTGAAGAATAGCCTAATGTTTATGAGTAAATCAATCAGATTTTGTAGTGCGGATTAAGAATGCCATGTTACATGAAAGTGGGTAAGAAGTGAATTCACTCCCGGGAAAGAAAGAATTTCCTTACCCACGAGTGAATATAAAAGATAACTATGGATGGAACTAAAGCTAATAACCAGTATAGTAGTACAGAACTTAAAGCTAATAACTGAAAGAACGCAAATTCAAAATAAAACCATACCCGGAACTGTCTGATTAGTGTAGTGTAGTAAGTCAATATAATATATTCAAGAGGGATATTATCCCTCTTATCGTGCGGACAATTCAGGTAGTTGTTGTAAGGTAGTAGCTACGAATATTGCCAACTCCTACTTTGGTCGTGGATGTCACAAAAGTCGATTAGGAGATTTATATCAACTGATACTGAGACTCTCCTACCTAGATCAGATTGGTCACGTACCTACTGAAGAAAGGTGGAGTCAAGAGTCTCCGAAACCGGCGAGCGTGTATGAAGAGAATTATGAATGTTGAGGAAGTGAATGAAATGTGCAAGGATAGAGTTCTCTGGCACTTTGTTATCTCTGCCTACCCTGCAAAGGATATGTCGTGATGATATGTATGTATGTATGAACCAACTCTAAATAATTAACACGTGCTCGGCCTCTAATCAAAATATCTCCAGAATTATTTTGTTATGAATCAACAACGTAATAAAAGTATGCACACTTGAACCAAATTTTCCTTATATATTTGCCGAATCATTGTTTTTAATTATATGATATAAAAAATACGTAGTTTAGACTTTTTCTTTTACTTTTATTTTAAAAGTAATAAATTACCATCATAAATCTTCTAATTAAAGTTACAATATTACAAAAAAAAGTTATATTTTAATCTTGGTGGTATGTTGGTAGAAATTACTGACAGTAGGGAATATATAAATTAATTATTAAAGAAAAAATACTATATCTTAATATCCTTACGTAAGCCAATAAGCAATTCTTACTTATTGGCTTACTTATTTTTTTGGTAAATGTAGTCAATTGAAATGTAAAACGGCATAACAACATATTAAAAGTAATATCAAATAAAATCTAGTGAGTATCTCTCTTCATCGCCGGTGAGACCACTGATTCCGAATCCTTATCTTCTACGACAAGGATAAACTTAGTCTAACCATAAATACGGAAATTATATTTCACATTGAAATAAAAAATTCGTAAATACGGAAATTGTGATTTGACATGTAAAATTTTTACAATGTTCAAATATTAATACGCTCTTAAGAAAAAATATGTCGCTTTGAATCCGATAAAAAGTGACATAATATAATTTTTAATAATTAATTCTATGATGATATTATGTTCAGTCAAATATGAGAAAAAATCTGTACTAAACTTACCAGCTAATTCATGTATGTAATAATTGTATTTCTGAAATATATTATCCACTAAACCTGCCATGTTCGTTTAATGCACAGATAATACTTGGATTGTACATGTAAAGAAGTCAATTCCATGTCACGTAATGATTGATTTCACTTTCAATTTAAATAAAATCAATTAATGGATATATTCAAATTATTTAATATAAGTATAACAAAATCAGTGTCAAATAATTCATTTAGAATTGTAAATTAATAGTAAAAGATATTTTTTTTAAAACATGATTTGATTTTGATACATGTATTCATCCATCCACGATCAGTTCTTGTCAATCTATGGAATGGAGGGTCGTCCTATGATGCGTCACCTGATTTGTGGATTGAGCACCCTCTGCTACGTCATCAAAGGTTCCGGAACCAAAATAAACTCATGGGTCGCCGGCACTGCCATGACTAAAGTAAAGTTCGTAAAATCCAATTCATTAATCTTTATTTTTAATATTTTATTTTGATTTAAAAGTGGCACAGGTGATAAGCAAAAATTAAGAATGGGAGGTTGTCTTGGTATGGACATGTAATAAGGAAAGATGAAAGCCATATGACAAGATAGGTTATCAATATCATCATTCTTTTTGAAGTACTTCTTTAGGCACGTTATGAAAAAATAATGAGACTGAAATTTTAAAATGCGCGCGCATCACTGTAACAATAAAGTAACAGGTTAAAGGCCTGGCACTAATTGGTCGCAAGTAAGATGTGCGATTTACTAATCGTATATATTAGTGAGAAAAAAAATATTCTATCGTTTTCCAGTCATATTATTATTTTATTTTAATTAATTATTTGCATGCAATTAAAAACAATTTTTTAATGATGCCAAAGAAATATAACTTCTCAAGCGCGTACATATAAAAGTACATGCACCCATTTCTTTTTTCATTTGTTTTTTGTCGCCTGCCTGACGTCATCCCACTTTGAAAATGAAATTTTTTACCAGACGCCATTACATGGAGTTGGCTTTGGATGATGTAAAGTCTTAATCGTTTTTTACTACGCCTACGAGTATAATAAGGGTTAACAACCCCACAATATTCATAGCCTCTATTACACAACACAATGTCTGTACATCCAAAGTATGTAAAGTTTGCTTGTGTATTATAAAACTCATCGCCCTACTCCTGGTCCTATTTATATTCATATACGTAAAGTTATTACGATTTAAACGGCGCTGAATATTAATTAGCTGAATGCCTAAGTGTATGTAAAAATTAATACAGTATTCCAAAAGTAACTTGTGTAAGTATATAACTGCAATCATCATAATTCATGTACATACATACATACATATCATCACGCCATATCCCTTGCAGGGTAGGCAGAGAGAACAGAGTGCAAGAGAACACTATCTCTGCATACTTCACTCGCTTCCTCAACATTCATAATTCTCTTCATACTCTTGACTCCACCTTCCTTCAGTACATGACCGATCTGGTCTAGGTAGGTTAGTCTCGGTCTCCCTCGGTACCTACATCCTTCCACTTTCGCATTGTATATCTTCTTAACCAGACGTTCGTTCGGCATTCTTTCCACATGTCCGAACCATCGGAGCATGCCCTTTCGCATCTTTACACCAATACTCTCTTTCATACCTACTCGCTCTCCTACGTCGTCGTTACGAATGCGGTCGGTCAGCCTAACGCCACAGATTTTCCGCAGAGATCGCATTTCGACCGCATTAGTTTTAGCTTTCATACTCTTTTCTGCATACCCAACTCTCGCTTCCATACAGTAATGTTGGGACAAGCACTGCGTTATGTATTGCTACACATGCCTTCTGGCTGAGGTGGTGGCTGCCGAGAAGTTGCCCCAACGCTCCGTTCACTCTATTTCCCGCATTCACTCTTCACTCTATATCAGTGGTGTACCTTCCATCTCGGCTAAATCCACATCCAAGATATACAAATTCATCCACTTGCTCTAGTATATCATTACCTATTGTTACTCTTACATCTGTTCTGGCTTCGTCTCTTTTAAAGACCATTATTTTGGTTTTGCTCACATTCACGCGTAGACCCCTTTTCTTACAATCTTCTGTCATTGTGTCGACTAGGGTCTGCAGGTCAGCCGCTGACTGTGCCAGCAGGACTGCATCATTTGCATAAAGCAGAGCAGTGACCACTGAGTCGCCCATCTGGACTCCCACATTCATATCGTTCAACCTTTGGAGACATTTATCCAGATATATGATAAACAGCCTGGCTGACAGAACGCACCCCTGCTTAACGCCGATATTGACGTCAAACCAAGGTGACATTCCATCATCCAGCCGCACACAGGCTCTACAGCCCATGTAACTGGACTGCACAGCCTGTAGCAGTTTACCGTTAATACCATACTCCGGTAAAATGTCCCAAAGTTCCTTTCGTACAACCGTGTCAAATGCTCTCTCCAGATCCACAAAACTGCAGAGAACCCTCTGACCTAGAGCCAGATGCTTCTGCACAATGTTGCACAGAGAGAACACTTGATCCATGCATTTCCTTCCACTCCTGAAACCTCCTTGTGTCTCACACAGTAAACCATCGGACACCATCCTCATTCTCCTTTCAATAATTTTACCATACACTTTTGCTGCCAAACTGGTCAAGCTTATGGCTCTGTAATTTGCGCAGTCATAACGTGAACCCTTGTTTTTAAACAAAGGCACGATGACTGCGCTATTCCAGTCCCCAGGAACCATTCCCAAGCTCCAACATAAATTGAGGAGCAACAGGAACGCCTCCCAGACACAGGAGCCACCAAGCTTGATCATCTCGGCAGACACCATATCAATGCCCGCTGCCTTACCATTTTTCAAACTTCTTATCGCCCATTCAACTTCATCCATACTGATGCCATCGGAGGACGCCGCTGTCGAATGTTGTTCTGCTAAACCACATGCGACACCGGCGTCAACCGTAGCATCCGCATACATATCGCCAAAATATTCACTCCATCGGCTTAACACGTCTTGTGTTTGTGTAAGAATGTCTCCACCTTTAGACCTTATTTTATTCATTCTGAAGGCTGACCAACCACCCCGAGACTTCTTCACTTCCCTCCAAAAGAGTTTGGTGTTACTCTCGAAGTTTTTAGTGAGCCTATCTTCTGCACTCATACTTGCTCTATCACGTTTCTCTTTCACTAAGGCCTTGGTGTCATTCTTACATTGCCGATATATTTCTTTCTTCTGTTCAGTCATACTGTCATTCAGATTCAAAGAAGAGACATAGTCCAGCCACGCTTTCTTCTTTTGCTCTACGGAAGCTGCCACTTCCGCATCCCACCATGCATCACCATTTGTTTTTCTATGCTTCTTATAACTTCCACATACTTCTTTCGCTGTATCTACCATACTCTCCTTCAATACTCTCCAGCATTCTTCAATGTCCGATTGCGGCTGGCTTGCCATCGTCAGCCGTTCTCGGACACCCTCTGCATACTGTTCTCTTACACACTCTTCTTGCAACCTTTCAACCTTTATTCTTTCAAGCCCTCCGAAGTGGACACGCTCTCGCCAGTGCCTCCACTTTCTGAACAGACCACTAAATGTCGCAATAACGAGATAGTGGTCCGTATCGACTGTGGGGCCCCTGTAGGCTCTTGCGTCCAATATTTTGCTTCGGAGGCGACTGTCAACCAAAATTAAATCTATTATACTTTTCTGGTCATTCCTTCTCCATGTATACATATGGATGTCCTTATGTTGGAAAAATGTGTTTGACACAATAAGGTTTCTCTCCATGCATACATCCGCTATGAGCCTACCTGCGTCGTTCACTCTCTTATCGCCAAATGGACCAAGTACGTCCTCACAGTCGGGACGCTTGGTCCCCACCCATCCGTTCAAATCTCCGCACACAATCACGCGTTCACTGGTTTCTGCCATATCCAGAACTTCCCTAACATTATCCCAAAACTTCTCTAGGTCTGATGGCACCGAGGATCCCACGAAAGTATATGCTACAACCATGAATACCTTGGTGACCTAGTTTTATACGGACCTAAAGAAGTCTGGGATCATACATTCCGTAATCCTTCATACCTGAGGCCAAGCGAGAGGACAACAGCACTCCTACCCCCATGCTGGCTCGATCGCTCTGTGGTACACCAGACCACAGAGCCATCCCGGCACCAGGAAGATCGCAGGCGTCGCTGCCCCTTCGCTTGGTCTCTGTTACACAGAGCACGTCTAGCTGTTTGTCCGCCATGACGGATATCAGCTCGTGCAACTTACCTTCCACACAACCTCTTACATTCCACGTGCCCACCCGGCACTCTGCTCTCCTCGACTCGCCTGACTGGGCAAGGCGTGATGGGTGGCGGCCCCCATCGCCGCAACTGCCTAAGTTCGTACCGACGGGGGCGGGTCGGTTCGCGTCGCCTCCGGGGGACGCCCTAACCCGCATTGCGGTACGCATATCGAGCCGGATTAGCAGTCTAATTAGACTGGCAGGGGACGCGAACGAGCACGCTCCGGACTATGCCCTCCTAATAAAAAAAATTCATATACATGCTGCTAATGTACTAGAACTGCCTCCAAATTGACTTCAGTGGTCAGACATATTAATATGGAATGTAAACTCGGCTTTGCAAATCCACAGCTGTGCGCAAGGTGGTCTAGTGCTATATGACTCACCCTTATGGGCCAGATCTCTCATCCAACTTAAAGTTTTGTTGTGATGGCCACATAGAGCTATGATGGTCAGAGCCACACGTGGTTAAAGAATGGTGATGATCGAGGAAGCGTGTGTATTAGCTGAAACTGCACGGTCATTGGGCAATTGAGCTGGAGAGACCTTGATTCGGTGTTTCGATTGTCAAGGATACTTAAAGGCCAGTGCTAATAGTGGGGTTGGAACAGCGGCATAGATCTTTATCTTTTAGGCTGGTACAGGTTTTGTCGGAACATGGTTACTTCGGTTAATACACAATTTTTCACACTCGCAAAGAAGGCAACGACTTCGTCCTATCACCAATGCGGTTGCAGTGAGGGCGTTTCATACACTCAAGGTCTCTTAGCCTAGCTAGAGTAGCACTGTAACCTCATTGTAACCAACGGTGCTGACTTGCCACTGCCGATCTTCACTAAGGCGATGTTCAACAGCGTCAGATGCTCGCGCAAAACAAGGTGACCAACTAGATCAGAGAGGAACTCCTCTGCGGTGACACATTGTGTTGAGTGGCGCAGGCACAAATATCTGCGCTTGATGCCAGCCCTTTTTTTATTTGGCGGGGCGCGACCACCATGGAGGTGGTCGCGCCCCGCCGAGCAAATCGGTCCGAGGCGACGGAAGAGGCGGCGCGCAACTCCATGGACCCACCCTGCAAACACCTCTCTTCGCCGTGCGAGCGGGCCACCGGTACCCGTTCTTTGTATTCGCTGGTCCGCGCGTCCGGCGCGCTTGATGCCACCCTAGTCGAAGCAGCTGCTGATTGTCACCAGAGGAAAAATCGACAAAGGATGCACCAGCAGCATATGATATTGCTGATACATCGACACGAGCTATCACCCTAAACGATAAACTGCCAGAACGGCCACTGTAGACAAGGGCCTGGTGCCGGTAGTCTGACGAATTGGCGATAAAGAGATGTGTGAACGACAGTTTACAGAGTTACACTCGGGTAGTCTGGTGTGAGCACACCATACCCATTCCCACAACGTAAAAAGTTGATATTGAATTTTATTTTTAGTAATTTTTTCCTTGTGCGTGTTGTCTTTTTACGTGCCGTCTTTTGCAATAACGCATGGGATAGAAAGAGGAGTGCTGAATTCTAGTTCACTACACCCTCACTACATTGCTGTGTTTATAAGAACCATGTTAAGAAAAAGAAGGTACTTCTAATACCTATCACATTGTTTAAAGTTATGAACATTTTATTTTTGGTTTGGTTATGGTCTGATTTCATCTAGCCTAATCTTCAAAACGACAAGTTAGTGGACTTGGCCGATGTGGACGCTACCTCTCTGCTTCGCTGTTACCTACACTGAAATCACAGCCTCATAGACAATGTCCCGTTTCAGCTCTTGTCGATTTTACCAACCTCAAATAGGTATGTATATGACACCAGTGATAAATTAAAAAAAAAGCAATAATAAATTGCGTGCTAGATTATAGACATACATACATACATACATATCATCACGCCATATCCCTTGCAGGGTAGGCAGAGAGAACAGAGTGCCAGAGAACTCTATCTCTGCATACTTCACTCGCTTCCTCAACATTCATAATTCTCTTCATACACGCTCGCCGGTTTCGGAGACTCTTGATTCCACCTTCCTTCAGTACCTGATCGATCTGGTCTAGGTAGGTTAGTCTCGGTCTCCCTCGGTACCTACATCCTTCCACTTTCGCATTGTATATCTTCTTAACCAGACGTTCGTTCGGCATTCTTTCCACTTGTCCGAACCATCGGAGCATTCCCTTTCGCATCTTTACACCAATACTCTCTTTCACACCTACTCGCTCTCTTACGTCGTCGTTACGAATGCGGTCGGTCAGCCTAACTCCACAGATTTTCCGAAGAGATCGCATTTCGACCGCATTAATTTTACTTTCATACTCTTTTCTGCATACCCAACTCTCGCTTCCATACAGTAATGTTGGGACAAGCACTGCGTTATGTACTGCTACACGTGCCTTCTGGCTGAGGTGGTGGCTGCCGAGAAGTTGCCCCAACGCTCCGTTGACTCTATTTCCCAAAATGATGTCACAAGCGGGATTCGAACCCTATTGGGATTCCGGCCCAATCGTGCTGCCACTACACCACCGTGACTAATTATAGGACATGCAAATTCACTTCGTAATCGGTTTTATAAATAATTAAGCATATTAAATGCTAAACATTTCAGTAATTTAAATAACAAGGTTGTGTCATCGTTTAATACAATTCTAACTGTAAAGTTTTAAGTATTAAGCCTATAACAATGTGTAAACATTGTCGGGTAGATAGCATACCGTCACCTTAAGACGTAAATATGATACGAAAGTGAAATTTGCATGTCCTATAATTAGTCACGGTGGTGTAGTGGCAGCACGATTGGGCCGGAATCCCAATAGGCGCGGGTTCGAATCCCGCTTGTGACATCATTTTTCACTTCGTAATCGGTTTTATAAATAATTAAGCATATTAAATGCTAAAAATTTCAGTAATTTATTGACATTAGTTTTATGACCGGCCGCCTGCCAGATATCAACGCTCCTTGGGGATGCACTCGTTGTCCAGATGTCATCAGATAGAGTTGGCTCAGGTCGCTATAAGGCTCTTAGTCGTCTTTTACGACATCCACGAGCAAAGTAAGGGTCGGTAATATTCGTAGCCCGCTACCACACAGCAAATTTTGGATAGTCACATGTACTGTTCAATAATGCTTCAGCGTTATGAAGAAAGATTATTTAGAACTACGTCTGAAAATTTACGTATAATTTTAATTATCACCGTCTTAGCTAGTATATGTCCAACTGCTGGGCTCAAATCTCCTCCACAATAGGAGGAAATTTGATCCACAAGTTATTGTGCGGAATCTGTGTGTATTTTGTAATCATTTATTGTATGTATAGGAAATTGTATGTTTAGTTTGTGCTCTTTTCTTCACGTCTTAATTTTACAACTTTTCATATATAAAATTCCAGCGCCGGATCATAATATTCTAGCAAATTTACTATTTGCAATCTCAGAAACATAATAACCAGATTATTTCGTTTTATAATAAATGTTTTTTTCTCGTTATTAATTGATTAAATGGCATTTGAGTATAAAATCCTAACATAACATACATCCTAATATAACATATATCCTGAATTTGTTCTTAATTCAGCAGATACATAAATAACAAACGAAGCTTTGTATTTTTCATCGTGGTAGTACCACGCTGTCGACAATTCTCTGTCTACAGCCGCAGGCCGGTCCGTCTGAGGTAGTACCACACTCTCGCAGAAGATCGACGTCTAAGTAATGGCAATGTGCTATGGCACTTCGTTCGATGAGCATGGGAACCGTAAGCCCAACTAGGTGATTTTTAGGATTTTATTGCATTTGTTCATGATTAGCAAAAACATACTCATTTCTTTTTATAATATATACATACATATCATCACGCCATATCCCTTGCAGGGTAGGCAGAGAGAACACAGTGCCAGAGAACTCTATCCTTGCATACTTCACTCGCTTCCGCAACATTCATAATTCTCTTCATATACGCTCGCCGGTTTCGGAGACTCTTGACTCCACATTCCTTCAATACGTGACCAATCTGGTCTAAGTAGGTGAGTCTCGGTCTCCCCCGGTACCTAATCCTTCCACTTTCGCATTGTATATCTTCTTAACCAGACGTTCGTTCGGCATTTTTTCCACATGTCTGAACCATCGGAGCATTCCCTTTCGCATCTTTACACCAATACTCTCTTTCATACCTACTCGCTCTCTTACGTCGTTGTTGCGAATGCGCTCAGTCAACCTAGCTCCACAAATTTTCCGTAGAGATCGCATTTCGAGCGCATTCAATTTGCTTTCATTATCTTTTCTGCATACCCAACTCTCGCTTCCATATAGTAATGATGGGACAAGCACTGCGTTATGTATTGCTATACGTGCCTTCTGGCTGAGGTGGAGGCTTTTTATAATATATTCCCATATACAAGCATTCATATCGTTGATCCATTAATTCCTGATAATCAATTCTCTAGTTGTAAATTTAAAAATAATTTGCGCAGCAGCTATGTACTTTTGGAGTTAGTGGAATATATCGTGCGGTGTACTCCAGAGTTAAGCCCTGCGATTAATTTCGCTACATGGTTTCAAATATTATTATGTTTTATTTAACATAAAAACATAATAGGTAATATTGTATTATATTAAGCAGTGTGGTAGTGGCTACGAACACTACCAAAATTACTTTGCTCTTGAATGTCGTAAAAGACGGCTAAGAGCTTTATATCAAACTGGACTACGTGATGTCGTCTGCCTAAAAATAACGCTCCCAAGGAGGGTTGGCGTCAGGCAGGTTGGTCATAAAACTATTGCCAATCGCTTTTGCAATATGTAGTACATATTGTGTCGATCCCAAGTAATTGATATAAGAGCAGGAGAATGATGATGTTGAATATTGTATTAAATTAAGCAAAAATTCAACATAAATAATTTCCAATTGTGTCCGATTAAAGTTGTATACATGTAATTATTACAAATAAACCTATCTAAAGAAACTATAGTGTCTGGTAACAGGATTAAAAATTAGTTAAACGTTAAAATTTGTGGATTTAAGTACCTCCTGGTCTCAGATTTACTTTTGAGAAGATTAATATTTAATCACATTTCTCTTACCAATTTTAATCTGTAAGCTATAGATATAGAAACTTATAATAATAAAAATTTCCTGTCTCTATGAACAATCATCAATTTTAAATTTAATATAATGATAAATCACTACACATAAGTTCCAATTAGTAATAATAAATTAGCCTGGTTAGCTTGAACAATTAGCTAAAATTATCTCGACTTCTCAACCACTTTCTTTTTTACGTCAATTTTTTTAACTTTAGTTGTAAACCCTTTCTTCGTTTCCAAATGTGTTTTGCTTTTTGGCTTGCGGTTGTAGCTGTGCCAATAAAATTTGCCAAACATATAAATGAATGCCAAGGAATTAAGGCAACACGCAGCATTAAGGAATCTTGGGTAATCGCATTTGTAGAAGAACACTGCAAAATGGTGGATGAAAATTATGCAGAATTGTATCTGAAAACATAAGTTGAAATAATTGAACATATGTCGATAAACAAAGATTTAATCTTTAGTTTATGGTCATTCATATTTATTTTATGCTTTACTTTTATCATCTCAGCTTATACACGCCCTACTGCCGGGCTCGAGCCCCCTCCATAATAGGAGGGCAAATCACCTACTACATCATGCTAGCTTTCTTGCACGAGTGTTATATGCAAATGGCGCTTGGTAGTGTTTTATTTCACTCACACTAAAAAAAAAAGTATAGTTGAAGGTCATCTTCTAATTCACCCAAGGGAAGAAAAAGAACAATAAATTGTATTCTTAGTCCATCCTCATACGTATAAAACAAAATCTTCTGGCCCATCGAATTATTATAAACCCATCTATCAGCCCATTGACGTCTACTGATGATCATAAGCCATGATAAAAGAATTGTCCTTAATCACCACACTTGGCAGGTGGATTAGTAATTGCGGTCGGTTTTGTTGGTTTTTCGAGAGAATGTTTCTATCTACTCTCCCTTAGCTGGTTTCTACAGCTTTTATTAGAAAGAAAAGATGGTGGCGGATTGTTTTCATAATACACCAACACACGCGATTTACTTGTAGAATCATACAAAATGTCTCATATTTTGTTACATCTAAATAACTTTTACTTTTTCTTCTTTTTTATTGTTTATAGTGCCAAACAAGCAAGCAGCACACCTGATGGTAAATGTTAATACCGCCCATGGACCTTTGCAATACCTGGGGTATAGCTAGGTCACTGTCTACCAATAAAAATCTAAGACCCACCCGGAAAGTTGGGCTGCCAACACCTTTGTGCACAAAACGAAGCGCAGCAGTACATTGCCATGGCTCAGACGCAGATTTTCTACGAGAGTGTGGTACTACCCCAGATGGAGCAGCCCGTGGCTGTATCTAGACAGAAAACTCTCAAAAATGTGGCCTTAGTTGGTGAAAATGTTAAAAGAATAATTAAAGTAGTAAACATAATTTTATAAACAGTAAGAGTGGATTCTAAGGAGAAGCTTTAATAGATAATACCTAGCTATACGTATGATAACGAATGCCATTTACTACAGTGCAAACATTACTATATGCACAATAAATACTGCAGAAATTATAGTTCTACGAAGTATATTTTTTGTGTAACAGAAATGATAAATTAATTTAGAAATATATAATATAGTAGAACGTTGTGAAAAATGATGTAAATATCCTTACTAATATTATAAATGCGAAAGTAACTCTGTCTGTCGCTCTTTCACGCCAAAACTACTGAACCGATCTAAATGAAATTTAGTACACAGATATTTTAGAGACTGATAAAGGACATAGGCTACTTTTTAATGCAAAAAAGGGTTGTAAAGGGGGATAAAAAGTTGTAAGGAAGTAGAAGAAGTATTGTTACTTAAGATTTATATTTATATTTATTTAATAAGATTGTTGTATAAGAAGAAGTATTGTCATTTTGAAAGCCAGAAGCTTGAAACTTATTTTTAGGTTATTGATTAGATATAAATAAATATGACATTAAAATTTTGTAAAAGAATTAATTACCCTTAAGGAATGAAAAAAATAGGGGATGAAAAACTTTAGGAATGTAACGTTTTACGCGGGCGAAGCCGTGGGCAGAAGCTAGTAGTATACAATAAATGTAAGTAGGGCTGTTATAAGGGTAAATACACCTAAAAAGTTTGATTCAAATTAACGATGTACTAATAAACCAGCATATTCTAACTATTATATTATAACTCAAATAGTTAAAGGTTTTCCTTCTATAGCCGTGGGCCAGTTCATCCGGGTTAGTACCACACTCTCGCAGAGAAAAGAAAGAGGTTGAATAGTTGTAAAGTGCTGTGAGCGTGATAGTCGGACGCTTAAATTTCTCTGAGTTGCCTAGTAGGCAGTGGCCTAGCTGTACCCTTGGTATTGTAAAGTTCCATGAGTGACAGGGACACTTACCATCAGATATGCTGCTTGCTCGTTTGCCATCATGAGCAATAAAAAATAGCCTGCATTCTTAAGTTCAACTATATGATAAGCTATAATTGGTGTCTTTATTTAGATAGAGATTTTCAATGTAAATTTGGGTCATCCATTTTCGTTATTTACTACACTGAGTAAATAAAACTAAATGGGCTGGTTAAAGGTGAAATTTGTATTGAAAACTATATGGTTATTTCACTAATTCAGTGATCTATCTCATTGTTGTAGGGGATTAATAAAAGAGATTATTGAGCCTCGTCCTACTTTGTTGTCATACCAGGTGGTGAGCTTTAGTTGTTAGTTCAAAATGGATATTAATTGATTGATGTGTGTCCATCCGGTGATTATATCTTATGAAACCTATATTCAATAGCAGTCGTTGATAGGCTGACAAATGTGTAGACGAAAAATATGTTTAGAATACATACCAATTGCATTATAGTGACGTGCTTTTTCCACCATACATATTTTTGATATTCAGGTCCAAGGCCAGAGATCAAGTAATAAGTATACATGATAATGTGGACAATAGAATTTAAGTACCCCATCAAAATTGGGTGACCACCTGGAAACATAATTAATTTATTATTATTCCAAAAATATACAATACATACATTATAATGAATATTTTTGTCTGTAACAATTAAAATAACAAAAAGAAGCACAACGGAGGTGATGCTAATTACCACATGACCAAAGTAATTGATACCAACCAGATAACATTCATGATTTTCCGTGTGGTGACGGAATAAGAATATAATTCACCACCCCTTTATCTTACTCGTAGATGATTGTAAGAGACGACTAAGGGATATAAAACGTATATAACATCTATGCAAGAAAAGGAAATCTCGAAACAAAACCATATACCAACACGTTTGACCAGCGTGGTATAGTAGGTCAATTTCCCTTCCATTGTGGAGGAGGCTCGAGCCCAACAGAGGGAAATATATGAGCTGAGATGATATTATCATGAATATTTTTGTTTGTAACAATTAAAATAACAAAGAGAACAAAACAAAATTTTGGTTCAAGCGCCCGAGCACCACGAATGTGGTGCTAATTACCACATGACCAAAGTAATTAATACCAACCAGATAATATTCATGATTTTCCGTGTGGTGACGGAATAAGAATATAATTCTCCACCCCTTATCTTACGCGTAGGTGATCGTAAGAGATGACTAAGGGATATAAAACGCATATAACATCTATGCAAGAGAAGGAAAACTCGGAACAAAACCCTATATCAACACGTCTGACCAGCGTGATATAAGTAGTTCAATTTTCCTCCCATTATGAAGGAAGCTCGAGCCCAACAGTGGAACATATATGAGCTGAGATGATGATGATGAGATAACGTCGATAAGGTCGAATTTTAAAGTATTCACTAATATTGAACTATTAACAATGTTTCACCCAATCTCTAAACACAGTTAGTAGTAGGTATAAACTATTTTCCTGTGTGTAAATCGAAAACATGCTACTTAACATGATAAGTCGGTATCTTGACGTCATTAGGTCATCTATGTAGTAAAAATTAGGTGTTATTGTTAAAAGCGGGCATTATTCCATCCTTCCATCCATCAGCCCATAAACGTCCACTGTTGGACATAGGCCTCCCCACGAGAATGCCATTCGCAATGGTCCTGTGGCACCTGCATCCAACGGTTTCCTGCGACCTTGACAATGTCATCAGTCCACCGAGTGGGGGGTCGTCCTACGCTGCGTCGTCCGATTCATGGTCGCCACTCGAGAACCTTTCTTCCCCAACGTTTGTCGATTCATCGAGCGATGTGGCCTGCCCATTGCCACTTCAACGTGCTAATTCTTCGGGCTATGTCGGTTACACCCGTTCTTCTACGGATTTCCGTATTCCGGATTTTATCACGTAGAGAAATACCGAGCATAGCCCTCTCCATAGCACGCTGAGCGACTTTGAGCCTTTTTATGAGGCCGACATTTAGAGACCACGTTTCAGTGCCGCAAGTCATCGCTGGTAACACACACTGGTTATAAACCTTTGTTTTCAGACACTTCGGAATATTAGACGAGAATATCCTCCTAAGTTTCTCGAACGCTGCCTAGCCGAGTTGGATTCGTCGGCTGACCTCTTTCTCGAAATTGAATCTACCTAATTGGACTGTTTGTCCTAGGTAAACATAGTGATCGAACACTTCGAGAATCGCATTCCCAACCAGGATCGGTACAGAAATGACATAAGCATTAGACATGATTTTCGTCTTGTCCATGTTCATTTGCAGTCCTACTAGTTGGGAAGCCTTGCTGAGGTCATTGAGCATGGTGCCAAGGTCCTCCAGGGATTCTGCCATGACTACGATATCATCTGCGAATCGAAGGTGAATGATGTATTCGCCGTTGATGTTGATGCCGAGTCCGGTCCAGTCTAAGAGGTTGAAAACATCTTTCAGCGCAGTGGTGAACAGTTTCGGAGAGATAACGTCTGCCTGTCTCACGCCTTTCTGCAACTAGATCGGTTTCGTACTCCTATCCTGGATGCGGACTGACATAGTAGCGTTTTTCTACAAACACTACAGCACTTCGATATATCGATAGTCAATTTGGCACCACTGAAGGGACTGCAGCACTGCCCAAGTTTCGACAGAATCAAAGGCTTTCTCATAGTCCACAAACGCTAGACACAGAGGCCGATTATACTCTTCGATCTTCTGTATAATCTGGCGTAGCATATGGATGTGGTCTATGGTACTATAACCTTTTCGGAAACCGGCTTGTTCGGGCTGCTGGAAGTCGTCTAGCTGCATTATTAAACAATCAAATTTTAGTAGGTAATTTTTTTTTGAAGGAAATACAAACCTGCGTAATATTTTATTCCATACCAAACTGCGAAAGACATTAACGTGTGATGATAAACGTGAAGGAATGAGACTTGA
Organism: Lymantria monacha; assembly: GCA_905163515.2. Lineage (NCBI taxonomy): Eukaryota > Metazoa > Arthropoda > Insecta > Lepidoptera > Erebidae > Lymantria > Lymantria monacha. Next base: position 4,291,706 of record LR991088.1, on the reverse strand, counting down.
TTAAATTTCTTTCTTAATATGAAGAATACTGTATCAAGTAATTCTGTAAGTTTCGCTATATAGTACCACCATGCAATTGCTGCTATCTGTAATATTTCAAAATTATTAGTAAGAGATCATAATTGTGCCATGTGAGAAATTCATAAGAATATTATTCAAAAAAGTTTAGTAGGAACTATACTGTTGACAGAAAATCGATATTCGAGCATTAGCTATGTGCTTTTGCAATCCGTTTTTTGAGCAAAAAAAGACAGTAGTCCATATTGGATAGAGTATCATTGGTAGGCAGCAGCCTAGCTATATCCTTGGTATTGTAAAGTTGGATGGACAGCAATAACAGTTATCATCAGGAGTGCTGCTTGCTAGTTTGCCACCATAATTAGTAAAAACAAATAAAAAGAAAATATAAGTAAAAGTATAAAGATCCCCTTCTTTCATTTGGATGTTATAAACATGTCTAAAGAATAAGGATATGATAAGCAAATAACTGTTTCCGTGTGGTGACGGAATAAGAATACTACTACTACTATTGTTGTACTACTATTCACCACCCCATTTCTTACCCGTGGGTGATCGTACAAGACGACTAAGGGATATAAAACGCAAATAACATCTATGCGATAGAAGGAAAACTCGAAATAAAACGCTATACCAATACGTCTGACCAGCGCGGTTTAGTAGGTTAATTTCCCTCCCATTACGGAGAAGGACCGAATCCAACAGTGGGACGTTTATGGGCTGTGATGATGAAGCAAATAACTGCGATGTAAAATAATGATAACTCTATGTAGAAACATATGTATGTTAAAACATCTGACCAGAGTCGTATAGTAAGTCATTCTTTGAGTGAAGAAGACATGCGCCCAATAATAGCACGTGTATGGGCTAAAGAAAACAAACAGATTACAGGATATAAGATCAGATTTACTACAGGCTTAAGAAATTATCCAAAACTAATGTGATAACTACTGATATGTAGTAATCAAAGTCATTATATATATTATAATCTCAACTCATATACGTCGCATTGCTAGTCTCGACCCTTTTCCACAATTGCATGGCAATTGATCTACTACTATACTATGTTTAACAGATCGATTAGTATAAAATTTTATTTACAATTTCTTTCGCTAACCTAAATATTTGCATATGGGATATCTTAATCATCTTTTATGACACCCATTGGTAAGAAAAAGGAAGAGAATTGTATTCTCAATTTGTCACTACAAAGAAATAATAACAGTAATCCTTACTAATATTATAAATGCGAAAGTAACTCTGTCTGTCGGTCTGTCTGTCGCTATTTCACGCCAAAACTACTGAACCTATCTAAATGAAATTTGGTACACAGATAGTCTAGAGTCTGATGAAGGACATAGGCTACTACTTTTTAATAAAAAAAAGGGTTGTAAAGGGGGATGAAAAGTTGTAAGGAATTATCGTCACTTTAAAGTCAGAATCTTGAAACTTATTTTTAGGGTATTGGTTAGATATAAATAAATATATACCTTTAAGGGGTAAAATAAAAATAGGGGATGAAAATCTTTAGGAACCTTTTATGCGGGCGAAGCCGCGAGCAGAAGCTAGTAACTTATAAAATAAAAAGTAACCAATAATTATGATTTCTTATATTGTTGAAGAGTGGAGCTATACATACCCTGAGCGCTCTTGGATTATTAGAATAATCAATTACATCACAGGATATGTTATAATCTTTGTGAAATACGTACAAGCTACCCTGTAAAAAAGTATCATATATTAGAAATCAACCATAATTAGACATAAACAGTTATATATAGCTGTTACAATTAAAGCTTATACATCTAGTTTTACTCCTGTGACATCTGGTGTACCCCAGGGATCACACTTTGGTCCACTTCTTTTTAATATTTTTATTAATGATGAAATGCATTTAATCATTCAAATTTTCTTTTATATGCTAATGATACCAAAATATTTAGGAAAATTATCAATCATAATATTCTGTCTTCACATATTGTGGGTCACATATTCGAAGAGCTCGGTTAATAAGTGATCTTGGTACTGAGGACAAGTGTGCAGGGTGATGGTGTGAACTGGCATGAAGATACCGGTCTGTGTGCGTAGGTTATTACTGTAGAAGAAGAGAAAGAAGGAATACTACCATTCTTGGATGTACGCGTCATCCGTGAAGCAGATGGTAGTCTTAACCACACTATCCACCGTAAACCTACGCACACAAACCGGTATCTTCATGCCAGTTCACACCATCACCCTGCACACTTGTCCTCAGTACCAAGATCACTTATTAACCGAGCTCTTCGAATCATAATATTGTTCTCTTCTCTTTTTTACATATAATCATTTTCGTATATATTGTGATGCAACAGTCAAAATATTCACCTCTTTGAATTTTATTATTTTATTATAAGGAATTTAAAACAAATTATTCTAATCCAAGTTCATCATATTTAAGTAATACTTTGGATTGTAATTTCATATTCAAATAATAATTTGGATATGTTATCACAATGTCCATATGCCATCACCATTCAAAACAAATTATTTTTTGTAAATTTATCAACTCTGTTTCTTTTTCAGCACGCACACGTCTCGCTGCTATCACACAGAATTTTGTCTTATTTTAGGTAGATTAAAACTCACAATGGTCTAAATTATACATACTAACCTCATAAGCTAAAAAAATACTGAAACAAACTTGAAGTAAATTATATATTGTGAGTATAGTTTTCAATTCAAATGGTTTTCTGTTTGACATAAACTTTGGGCCAAAGCTGTTACAGAAGTATAAATACGATGACAGTACGGATATAATGAAAAGTGGGCTGGGTACTCCAAACCATTCTTTCGTCCTGGGATCTGAAAAGAAAAATAAATTATCATATTTAGTGATAAATATGTTTTCGTATATATTTATGATAGACGGATGGAATGGATTTTCCGTGTGACGATAGAATAAAAATATAATTTATGATGAAATGCATTCTTACTCTGTCCATAATTGTATTTTTACTACCCATTTTCCGTCCGTGGTTATAGTAAAAAACGACTAAGGTATCATATACCTTATCTCGCATATGTATTTAACATCTATGCAAGATATAGAAAACTCGAAATAAAACCATTGTTTGATATGGTAGATCTATTTCCTTCCTATTGTGCAGGAGGCTTAAGTCCAGTAGGGTTTGGTGTAATTATGTAAAGCAGAAGGAGAGTTTTCAATCCGTATTAAAACCGAAGCAGAACTCAGTAAACTTGAATCGAAAAATATTTTTTTTTGCTTTTGTTTAATTCAATATATTTAATTCCAAATACGTATTTCACTTACGTTTTAATAATAACTGTTTATGTATAAATTTTCAAGTAATAAACCTGCACGACTTACACAATAATCTATTTATGACTCGCGCACTATTGATCATACATGAATTCCCACAACAAATACTCACCTAAATCAAATGACATTAAATTCATACATAATCAACTCATCATTTGTTTGCTTTCTTCTCTCGCTAAGTGGGATTGTCATAACATGTTCTAGCCTTTCATAAACTTATACCAATCGTCATATCTGCACTTACAACTTGCATACACATTTCCTCTTTCAAACAATCCATCCATCTCTTTTTGGGTCTCCCACGATACTTCCGTCCACCTACAAACATATTAATAATCCTCATTATCATATTATTATGTCAATACCAAGAAAATCTTGCCCTCCTTTTTTTTTTTTTTTTTTTTTTTTTGTGGTGGGCCATGGACGTCGCACCCCGCCAAATCGGTCCAGGGTGACGGCAGAGGCGGCGCGCAACCCCATTGACCCACCCTGCAAGCACCTCTTCTTCGCCGTGCGAGCGGGCCACCGGTACCCGATCTTTGTCTTCGGTGGCCCGCTCGGGGGTCTGCCCTCTCGGGCTCCTCTCCTGATGACGCCTCGACAGATTTCGCCGTCGAGGCGTCGTCCTCACGCGGTGGCCTCGCGTCGGGTGACCGGACAATTCCCCGGTCCGATCACCCGAAGCCTCGGTTAGGGCGGCATCAGGCGCAGGTATTCGCGCCTGCGCCACCCCGGCCGCGGGCGGCGGCCCGGGTCACGGGAATCCTCCCGGGCCCGTTCCGCCGCCTCCTTCTGCGAGATGACAGCCTCGCAGAAGGCGGCGACCGCGTCCCAATTCCTGACGCTGTCGACCATCGCCCTCGCGACAGCCGGCAGCGTCAGGTCGGCACCGATAATAGCGACGAGGTCGCGGCGCTGCCCGTCCCAGCCCGAGCATTCCTCGAGCGTATGTTGCGCCGTGTCCTCGTCACTACTGCAATGATGGCAGCCCGGAGTCCATTCCCTGTACACGACCGTGTGCAGGTATTTCCCGAAACACCCGTGCCCCGTTAACACCTGCACCAGTCGGAAGGTGAGGACTCCGTGCCGCCGCTCCATCCATTCCATCAGTACGGGCCGGAGGGTAGTGACACCGTGTCTAGGCCTCTCCAGCCGCGTAGCCCAACGGGCGATGACTTCTCGGCGGGCGTCCTCGCGCCAGGTGGCTATCTCGTTAAACGATGGGGAGCCACCCTCTTCGCGCATTGAGGTAACCCGCCGGTAGAGGTCGGAGAGCATCTCCGCCTCTAGGTCCCATGGGGGTGTCCCGGCCAATAGGCACGCCGCCTCTGTCGATACCGTGCGGTACCCGCGAATGGCTCTGACCGCCATGGCTCGCTGTGGCCTCCACAGCACCGCCCTGAGCTGGGTGTTCAGAGCCCTCGCCCACACGGGTGCGCCGTACATGGCCATTGAGCGGATCACCCCCGCATACAGCCGTCGGCCCTCGAAACTGGGTCCGCCCACATTCGGCATGAGCCGAGAAAGGGCGGACGCCGCGCCGACCAGCCGGGGAGCAATTTGGCGAAAATGCTCCCGGAACCACCATCGCCCGTCGAGCACCAGACCCAAGTACCTCATATGGGCCTGGATACTGATGTGGATGGAGTTGACGACTAACGAAGCGCCGATGGGCAGCCTCACACGGGGCCCATGGAATAGTAGGGCCTCCGTCTTGTTTAGGGCCACTCTGAGCCCCAGCGCCTCGATTCGCCTGACCATCTCCTCGGTTCCGAGAGTGGCCAGGCTCGCCGCCTCTTCGAATGTCCTGCCCCGGGCTGTGACGAACGTGTCGTCAGCACAGCAAATAACGCTTAGCCCGGGGGGGAGACTCCCTCTCAGCGCCCAGTCGTACCCGATGTCCCACAGAGTCGGCCCCAGAACCGACCCCTGCGGAACACCGCACGACATGGGCGTCCGCACAATGTCCCCTGCGGGGCTCGCGTAGAGAACACCGTGCCCCTCCAAATAGTCTGCCACCAGCCGCCTGAGGTACAGGGGCACTCCATGGAACCGGAGCGCCTCCCTGATGCAGCTGAATGGCAGACTATTGAAGGCGTTGGCGATGTTCAACGACACCGCCAACAACACTCCTTTGCCGGCGACAGCCTCCGAGGCCGTCTGCCTCAGGCGTAGCAGGGCCCCGATGGTCGAACGTCCCTTCCGAAACCCAAATTCAGCGACCGACAGATCGGGCCTCACCTCCTCCAGGTGCTGGACGATGCGGGCAGCGAGGACACGCTCCAGCAGCTTACCCACATCGTCCAGAAGCACAATGGGCCTGTATGCCGACGGCGAATCCGGGGGCCGTCCCGGCTTTGGCAGGAGAACCAACCTCCCTTCTTTCCAGCACTCAGGGAACTGTCCAGACGTCAGACAGGCGTTGAACAGTCGCCTGAGGCGAGGTTCGAGATGCTCTAGGAGCAACGTCAACACCCGGACTGGGACTCCGTCCGGGCTGGGGGCCGTGGTGGCGGAACGAATCTTCGCCACGGCTGCCCCCACTTCCGACTCCGTCACGGTCGCAACACTCTCGACGGCCTCCCGGTCGTGACCTGGCGAAGCCATGACCGGGGGCGTGTGCTCCGACTGCCGCGGGAACAGCTCCTCGACCACTCTACGAAGGAGGTCGGGCTGAAGGGTCTCGGTCGAGACCGTCCAGCATCTCCTGCCAACTCGCGTCCTTGGCGGACCGGATGGCCAGCCGAAAGGCGGTACGCGCACTGCGGTACGCCTCGTACAGCTGGCCCTCCCGCTCAACATCGCGGCGACGCCGCCGACTGCGGGTGTAGGACCTTCGGGCACTAATGCACGCCGCACGAAGGTCCGCCAGTATTGGGGACCACCAGTAGACCCCCTGCCTCGGAGGTAGACGCCGCACCCTGGGCATGGCCGTATCGCAGACCTGTGTTAACGCACTGCGGATGCGGACAGCCTCAGCGTCCACTCCGTCCACTGGGTGTGGTGAGGACAGCCACGTGTTCACGATGGCTGCCTCCGCCAGTAGGTCCCTATCTAGACGCCCCACAGCCCACCGCGGAAATGCGGGAGCCCGGTCCGCCCTGTGACCCCTGCTGGGGTCCGGAGAGGGGAGACCTCCATCCGGATATAACGGTGATCCGACAGGGTCTCCGCCTCCTCCAGGACACGCCAGTTCCTCACTCGTGGTGCGACAGCGGGGCTAGCGAACGACAAGTCCACTATCGACCCACTCTGCTGTCGCACACACGTGTTTACTGAGCCTCTGTTTAGGACACAGAGGCCCAGTGACGCCGCCCACTCCGCGATCGCCCGCCCGCGATCGTCCGTCATCGGGGACCCCCACGCCGTGGATTTGTCGTTGAAGTCCCCCAGGACCAGGACGAGGCCCGGTGCCAGTCGCCGTATCGAAGCCTCCAAGGTGGTGAGGGAGGCCCCGAAATCGTCCATCCTCCTATTAGGGGAGAGGTATACACTGTAAAGCGTGACCCCTCCCCAATCCGCCGCGACAAATTCCTCGCCCTTATCCAAGAGGGATAAGGACGGGAAGTGCCGCTGCGTGGAGGTGACGATTGCCGCGGTTCCGTTCCGGCTGACCACCCAATTGGGGCGATCAGGCACGACGTACGGTTCCGCGACTACGGCTGCACCGATCGACCACTCCGCCATGGATTGCAGGAGGAGATCCTGCGCACCGGCGGAGTGGTTGGTGTTGGCCTGCAGGAGGTGAGTGGACTGGGCAGCCATTAATGGGCCGTGTCCATCATCACCTCCTGGCTTGCGGCGGGCGATCGGGCCGCGCTAGGAGCGGGAGCGGCCGGAGTCGAAGGGCCGCTCCGCCCCTTTGGAGCCGAAGCCGGAGGTCTGCACGCCCCAGAGCCTATGCGGTGCTTGGCAGGCTTATTGCCCGCCGCACACGTGGGGCAGTGGGGCAGGGCGGCGCAAGATGCCGCCATATGCCCAGTCTGACCGCAGCGGAAACAGAGTCCGCCGCAGTCAAAGCAATTAGTGCATGTTGGCCGGGTGTGCCCGACCGCCATGCACTTGAAACACCTCGCAGGCTGGTGCTCCAGCACGGTGACTCGCGCTGAGCTCCAGCCCACGAGGAGCCTGCCTGAGCCGGTCAGTTGCCTGACCGACCCCACTGGGCACTGCACCCAGGCGGCACCTACGCCGCCCGGACCGGGCCGGATGGCGCCAACTCGGACGGTGTCCAAGGGACACCCGGTTTTCGAGGCAATGGCCTCCCGGATGTCTTCCACCGTCACGGAGTCGTCCAGACCCGCGATGCGCATTTCGGCGCACTTCACGGGTCTGGCGATTTTCACGCCACCCTCCTCGGCGAACAAACCTCGCAGCTTCGACGCCACGCTATCGGCCGTCCTGGTGCCCTCGGCCCCAGGGAACTCCAAAATCCGAGCCCCTGTCCGGGCCTTGCGGGTCCTGGCTTCGACGCCTCCTATGTCGGAGACGTCGAGCTCCCGCCGGGCTTTCCTCAGAACGGCCTCATAGCTGAGGCCCCTTTCTGCTGCTTCAGGCAGCACAGTGATCACCACTGCGGCTGTCTTCGGCGGCCGGAGCCCCTTGCGCGGCCTCTTCTTCTTCGTGCCGCCTCCTCCGGCTCCTGCCTGGGGGGCGACGACCTCAGCGGCGCGCTTGGCCGCCGCTCTCCTCCTCTGGCCGCGACTCTTTCTGCCGCGCTCGGCCACCTGCCAACCCTGTTCGGGCGTAGCGGGCGTGCCGGGTGCTGAGGGCGTAGTCGCGGCCGCGCTAGTCGTCACCGGCGGTGTTGGTGCGGGCGACGACTGCGTTCCGGCAGGAGCCGGTGCCGTCTTCCTCTTTGGAGCGGACCCCTTGGGCTTGGGTCCAGCTTCGGCTGCGGCGTAGCTCCCCCCCACGTGGCCACCCTGACAGGGTAGCAGGGCGGGGGTTGGTGCCGCATACGGCCGCTTGTCCGCGGCGAGTGGCGGCCGAACTCGTGGTTCCGGAGGCAGCCTTGCCTCCAGAACGGCCAAGCGCGCATTGACCATATTCCGTATGGTGTCTATAATGGCGCGCAAGGCCTCGTCCGAGACGCCCCCCACCGCAGGCAGTGGGATCGGTGTTACCGGCTGGACCTCTGCCGGGGCCTGCTCCACGACGGTGACATTTGGCGGGCTGGTGCTGGTCGGCGGCGTCTTCGACGCGGCGGCAACCGATGGACGGCCAGCACCTCGGGGCGGCTTCGGGGCGGCGACGACGGCGACGGTTTCTCGGCGGCCAGCATTGACCGGCGGCGCAGGTGGCGCAGGCGGCACGAGCCGCGCCATTTGGGCCTTTAGGTCGGCCACGTCCTTGGTAAGGAGGCGGTTGGTCCTCCGTACCGCGGCCAACTCTAACTCCAAACGGCGGTTCTGGGCCCGCAGGCCTGACACCTCGCCACCAAGGCGGGCGTTTTCGGCCTGCAGGGCCTCCATGTTCGCGGCTGGGGCACTCGTGCGGGCACCAGCAGCCGCCACTTCGGTGGGAGGGATGCCGGACAACACCCCCAGCACCCTCGCGGCAGCCGCCTCGTTGTCGGCCCGCCTACCAGCCTCCGCCCCTCCATGCAGTCCGCCGGCCGGGGAGTGGGTCGTCCTGCCCGTCGTCGCGGCTCCTCGCCCTCTGCGAGACGCCGGCACTTCAGGGGGAGGCATTATCACCACGCTCCCCTCGGAATCGGCGCCCGAGCTGCCCTCCTTGCTCAGGGGGCGCTTCCGCATCTTCGAGGGGAGGGCCTTCACCCTGACAGTCAGGACCGCCGCTGCAAGATGCGGTGATGACCTGGCGGGGGCGGTTTCCTCAACCGACCCACTGACTTTCTTGGACGGCTCTGCGGAATCGCCCTCGTCCATTTTTTCGGCAGATCCACTGCCCTCATCCTTGGACGGCTCTGCGACACTACTGTCGCCCTCGTCCATTGACGGCCCTGCAGTAGATCCGCCGCCATCATCTTGGGGTCCAACGGTGGTAGCCTCCCTGAGAGCCCGCCGCTCCTCCCGCTCCGCCTGTTGCTTTTTGGCGCCGGAAGACTTCCCCCTATTCGGGGGCCTCACACGCCTCTTCGTCTTTGGGGCCTCCTTGGTCTGTGCCGGGCCCTCGGCGGACGCCTCCAGTCCTGAGGACGAGGCGTCGTTGTCAGTTTTACGTTGGCTTGACAAGGCCGTGATGTGGGAATCCGCTGGATTCCCGTCTGGTAAAATATTTTTAGGCAAATCCATTTGATTCCCACGAGTATGGGAGAACTAACGGTCGACCGGGGCAGAGATCCCTGTACCCGGGCAACATTTACCAACCAGGAGGTCGGCCGGTACCCTGGCTGGAGCGTGCTAGGAACAGAATACCCCATCTGCCATGCATCCTCTCGCCGCACGCCAGAACTTAGGATTCTGGGTAATTTCCGAATTCGAATGTCGAATACTTTATAGAGGTTGTCTTCCTCGCGGTCCGGGCGATTAAGCCAAGACCCTCGCTCCTTAAACTACGCCTCACGACAATATGTCTTGAAGCAAGATATCAGGTTTACGATATGTCGGCGGTGGCATAAGCCTGCCCAGCCCTCAAATTAATGAATGACCGGGCCCGTCCGAGATTTCGCGTCCTGTACCCTCTACAACTAGAGGGTCAGGAGCGAATTGGGGCTCAATCCATTGCTGGGGAACCTCCCCTCGCGCCAGAGATTCGCTACGGGCGACAATTCAACAGAGGGATCTGGGGGACTGTCGCTCGCACCCAGGGTACACCACGCGGAGGTTTCTGGCATCGTACCCCTTTCAAAATTCCCCTAACATACTCATTTCGTATCTTTTCTAATCTTGTCATTCCACACACGCATCTCAGTAGCACGCAATCTTCTCCCATCGGTTTTTTCAGTGCCCAACATTCAGATTTATATATAGAGACAGGTCTAATAACACTTTTTAATTTTTCCCCTTAAGTTTAAGGGCCATCAGCGCCTCACATATTGTTCCCCAGACCTACCACCATTTCATCCAACCTGCATTCATTCTACTACTAATCTCCCACTCAATATTTCTGTCGTTCTCGAGAAGGGAATCTAAGTCCCTAAAATGGACGGGTATTCCGTATATATTAGGGAGACCGGTAGGGATATTCCGTCCAACACGATATGAAAGAATTAGAATAAGCCACCGAAGTCACAAAACAAATGTTCATGGTGCAGCTGATCTTAAGACCAACTCTTTCCAACCTCTCCTGCCGTTTTTAGAGTCTGCTCAGCTGCCTCCTCTCCGACGAGGACAATATCATCTACATATAGCATAAAGCAAGATGCTTCCTTGTATGCCCAATATCAGAGTGTTCTTCACCAGAAGGATTAGATAAGGGTTCATTTATAGCTGAACTCTGGTGCAAGCCTACTGCCATATTGAACTCGTCGGTAACTTCGGCTTCGGACCGCACATGCGTGCGCACTCCTGCATGCATAGCATTCACTGATCTTCTCTACTTCCCAGGTATTTTACGTTCTTTCAAAGCCCACCGTCTATGAATAGGTATATGAATACCAAGTGCAGGTTTTTATATACACATTGGTATTTTCTATACGTTAGAGTAAGACAAACATTGTGTCCGTGGTGTCCAGTCCTGGCATAAAACCAAATTAGTTCTGGATAATCTTTTATTCCTCTCTCATTATTTTCTCTATTACTTTCTCCCAAATCTATTACATATTACTTTCTCCAAAATCATGAAGAATGATATGTGACGTCAGCTTTATTTTTTGGTGGTTGCTGCATTTTTGTACATCACCCTTATTTTTGAAGATGAGCAACACTGAGCTATTACACCATTCATTCGGGACTGTCTCTTCATGCAATAACTTACCGAAGAATAAAGTCAGCCAGTTCTATCGGCTTTCAGAAATTTTCATACCGCTACAGTTATACTATTGGGCCTACTGCTTTAATATTTTCCATACTCTAGACAGCCTTTCTTGCTTCATTTATACTTACTCTACCAAACCTAAATTACACGATAGATCCTCTATTTTACCACTCCAAACGTTCTCCTCATACATACATTTTTAGTAATTCTTGTAGCAGTAAAGTAATTCTTTTAGCCCTCTTTAATTTCATCATCATTCGTTAAAACTCTTCCATTACCACCTTTTATACATTTAACATGAATAATATCTCTAGCATTCCTATCCTTCGATTTCGCTAGATGGTATAATTTCTTCTGTCCATTGAAACTATCGACACTTTTGTATATTTTGTTTTCCATTTTACTTCTAGCGATCGCTACACTTTTCGTATATTTTTTCTTACATCCTGCGTAGGTTATTCTTTCTGTTCTTTTAATGTCGGGTCATTTTAATTTTCAGTATCAATAGGCGTTTTTGGGCAGTTAAAGGCTCACCCGGAATAACTTTGAATACCACTTTTGTGCGTAACATAATTCTTCTCAGAATAATTTAGTCTGTTTCAGTGCTATTGATTCCACATTTATAAGTTATAAGGAGACATTCGCGCTTCTCAAAAAAAAAATACTGGCAAAGGCTAAAGCAGCTTTCGATGCAATAGAGTATCGCTGTCTGGTTTCAGCCTCCCTAAGCCCCACCCACCATGCACTCTCTCTCATACCCTACTACTTTCATCTCTCCTACATGCCCATTAAAATCACCTCCTATATACATTTTTCCACTTTGTGTAATAAGCATTAATATTAAAACTAAATTCTCTCAAAACTTAATGCATTATATTAATCTAATTAAGTTTCGTTTTACTATAATCTGTATAAGATTATTTGTCAGTGACACTGGAAGATTGGTAATACTTATAGCATAGGATAAACCATTATAAGTACCAGCGGCATATTAACATGCATAATGTTACTTTTCTTGTACATGGATTTATTTAATTTTTTTTTTATTGTTCTAAGTCATCATGAACTTAGTCTAAATTACCACTGATTTGATCAGGGACCTAAATAAAAGGTAGAAAAAAAAATGAAAGAATACATAGTAACATTATAAGAATTAAAATAAATTTAACAAGGAAATATGAAAAATAATTATGCTAAGAGAGAAGTAACAAAGTATTTAAAATATAAAAGAGAAAATTAATAGCACTTAATAGTATAATGAAACTATTTAGATATAGAAAAAACAAGTACTACTTGTTGATACTTATTATCAGGAATCTTAGTTAGTTGAGGAAATGAATTAACAATATACAGATTCTAAGTGGATCGCTCCCGAAAACAAAGACAGGTGACCCTACTAGTCCTACTTGTAATGACAGTCTAGAAAAAAAATCGATCAGGATGAAAAACAATTTTATTTTTCACATATATTTTAAAGTTTTTTTCACATTCCATCATATCTGTCATAATACCTATATTAGCTACTTTTTACTTCTTTTGTATAATTACTTTAAGTATTTCATGATTAAACTCATAGTTTTTTCTTTTGTTACCCCATCCCTATAATGTCACTATGTATTCTCTCTAACTTCTCTTACCTTTCTTATGTCACTACCTGTCTACTGTCTACTACACACTACTACTTCTACACACTACTACCTTACACTATCCTTTTCTAAAACCAGATATACAGGCTGTAAGGGGACCGCTACCGAAAACAAAGACAGGTAACCCGACTAGTCCTACTTGTAATGATAGGCTAGAAAAAAAAATCGATTGGGATGAAAAAAATTTTTTTTCACCACGCTATGTCGTTGAACTCTTGAACATATGATCGTGAATTTTGAATAGTTTGCGTCTTTTCTCATCCGAGTATAGTTACGCATTTTTATCTAGTTATCGTTACATGGCACTGTCCTAATACGATGGAATGTGAAAAAAACTTTAAAATATATGTGAAAAAAAATTTTTTTTTCATCCTGATCGATTTTTTTTTCTAGCCTATCATTACAAGTAGGACTAGTAGGGTCACATATATATATATATATATATATATATATACATTCTTTGATACTCCCTGTATATATATATATATATATATATATATATATATATATATATATATATACAGGGAGTATCAAAGAATGGAACAGCTGGTCAGAACGATGGTGGGTAATGATGGTAGGAACCCATAACAAAAAATTTCAAGGGAAAATCTCGATTCTATAATGAATTAGAAACATTTGAAGTTTGCAATTTTGTCATAAATTTTTCGTGTGAAACTGATTGAAATGTATCAAGTAAATGATATCTAATCCTGAACATATTCATACTTTATTAAATATATATTAGAACTTCAGTAAATTAATGATAACGTTTCAATAAAAAAATCAATCTTCGCCTTTACGACATTACGAACATCTGACTGGTGAATGACCTATTTCAATAGCGATGGTCTGTTACAGAAATTCCTACAAACAGTTTTAAAGAAATACCGACATCCAGGGATGTAGTAAGGAAAAAGAAATAAAATTTAAAAATTACCTTCTGATGTAGGCAAATATTTTTAAACTTAAAAAAAAATTATTAAAACAGTAGGTTTGTATCGGAAATGTAATTCGTCTCTGTATACTTTAGACTATTAAAATATGTCAAAGGTGCCGCAAAGACTTGCCGCCATATGTCCGTCCCGTTCTGCCTACTTTGTCGCTCACTCGTGCAAAATAAAGCTCCGCTTACACTGGTCATACACCGAACAACAAGCGAATAGTCTAATTCTTGTATATAACGATTCTCATCACGTGACCTTATTATTAATAAAATGATTTCCTGGTCGCCGGTTCCGTTAATCCTTCAGTTTCATTATTAGATAAATTCCTAATGCACAATATAATGTTTTGCAATTGTCACTTTAATTATTAGCTAGTTTTCATAGTAGATTAGATTGATGGCAAACTGAATGGATCTGAATGTACCATATACATTCACGCCCCATCCGATTCAACCAAGATGCCGGAGGGAACAGTGAGTGACCCCATAACCTCCCAGCACGTACCGGTCAGCGGTACCCGGTTCGTGTCATCGGTGACCCGTCCGATTGGTTACCCTTTCGAGTACTATCTAAAGTCGAGGCTCCATCATTGTACCCTATTGAGGCGTCGGCATGATAATTACATTCACAATACGATTTTGAGTAGTAAACAGACATAAGAAGTAACTAACATACATTTATTCATTAACGAATAATTTTAACTAATGTGAGCTTACCTTTATAAAGAAATTTGTAGGTTAAAAATTGAATTATTATTGTTTTATAATTTATATTAGTTTACCCCGGGTGTTCGGTCTAAGGACACGTACAAACGATTATCATCTCCCTAGACTTTCTTCGTGTATTAAAGATTAGTCTTTTATAGTGTTTAGTAATATAGTGTGAGCGTTTGGTATTCCATGCACTCGTGGTGATCAAATGGTGTTTGTATTTTGCCTTGGCATGATGTGTAGCTTATGTGTATCATATCAAAAACTAATGAAATGTGAATTCTAAATAAATTTTAATATCAAAATTATAATGTTAAAACCCTACATTATCTGGATATGCCGTATATCAATATTGGATATTTACCACTATGGCAACTTTCACAAAAAGGTTAGTTCAACTTATTAAAAATAAGTAGGTGTTACTACTCCCCATGTAGCTATGGGATAGTATACAACTGTCGTTGCCCCTTACTTATCTGTGGAAGTCGTAAAAATCGGCTGAGTGTCTCACCAGGAGAGTGGGCAACGTCTCTCTTCTGGGAATCGTATAACTCCTCACTGCGATCGTCAACTCGCCTGCCAAGCGAGGATTGTACCGTATTGACACAAATCTCATTCGTGAGGGAGGCTACGTTCAGAAGTGGACGGTGAAAGACTAAAAGATGATGCTAATGATAAAGTAGAAAATTAAATAACACTTGTCTTTTTTCCCTACAGAAGCCTATATTAAACTAGGTAGGTTAGGTTAAGTTAGGTATGTACCTATTCATACCGGCTCGTGACAAGGTAGGTAGAAATAAATGACGTCACAATTTAAGGCGAAGTCCTACAAAGCCATATTTTTGAAATCGCTATAACTACTATGTTTTACTGTTTTTTGTATAATATACATTCTAAATACATACATACATATATATATATATATATATATATATATATATATATATATATATATATATATATATATATATCCGCTCCCGAAAATAAAGACAGGCAGCCCTACCAGTCCTACCTGCAATGATAGGCCAGAAAAAAATCGATTTGGATGAAAAAAATTTTTTATTCACCACGCGAGTTCGTTGAACTTGTACATGGATTGAAACCCTATTGTTGTGTGTATTTTTATGACAATAAATTATTATTATTATCTTTATTAAAACTTATACCTACTTGGTATATTTCTAAATATAATATCAAAAATAATATATTTAAAAATATAAAAAAACGTGTTGACCCACCGGCAGTGAATACACAGACTAAGCCGCCGGTGGTTGCGGCTTCAAAGAGAGAAACTTTCTCACTATGTGTGTCGTGTCGAGTAACACCGTCTTTTGCATCAGACCTTCAATCTAACTATCTAATGCGAACCTCTTTAGGAGTTAATTGAGGCTCTTGGCTATTAGACCATAGGTCGAAATGACTATCGATACAACGATTTCCATGTCTACATCCCGCATGTCAACAATCTCGTGAGCTAAGTCTGGATATCTTATTTGTTATCTATCTTACTCTTCACGAGATTCCCGTCATGAGTAGTGACACCGTGACACAGTGACATCGACAATCATTGCACGGTACTCTAGCCGTTCTATTACCACGATGTCTGGTTTATTAGCTCTGTAGAACCTGCCATGTAGCTCCATGCTGTGCCTCTCGTAATATCTGCTACTCAATACTACAGGTCTACGCCAATTCTCTTTAGCCAACTAATAACAAATAATTATAAAGAGCTTTGGCATTTAGAAAGTATCGTACACCATATTTTCGTGGAATAAACAATCTCATTATTTATGAACGAGGATGACTGTGCGATGTCAACAGAATGCAGACTTTTCTGTCCAAGGTGTCCAATTTAGATTGAGTCCACTTGAGTATGTATAGTACATCAGAATCAGAATGACCGAAGTATTGTAAGCAGGCACTTTATTGACGCTCGACAAAAGACTATTGCACGCCTCATAAGCGAAGCGTTGAGGTCTTGCTCTACTCTCGACATATGAAAATCAAGCACTTTTCAAACATAAAAATGATTGTATTTTTCTCACATTGCACTTATAGGATAATATTATAATACATATGTCAAGAAAAAACATCCGTTTAAACGTATTTGATATTTTTAAAAAGCAATTATTTTGTTTACAATAAGAACATAGTTGATTAAAAAAATATTCGAGTACGTCGGATAAAATATTTTGTATCTGGCAAGATCACGACCGTAAAAATTAATCTATCAAAATATTTATTTTTTTAAAAGCTTCATAATCGCAACGCGCTGTTTCTTTTCGAAAATGGCTTGGTAATTCTTTGTCGTTTAATTGCAAATAATAAAAAACTAAACTGCTTAGTCATTAGTGTATACCTTATGAAAATTGGGTTCATTTACATTTTTTTGTTCATCCATTCGGACAGGCAAAGGAAATAAATCCCATTCAGCCTATACAGCTATGTTTAGCTCTACGTCGAGAATGGCACGAAATTTCAAAAGTATTTCTTTTCTTTCATTACAAGCTTATATTTAGTTTCACCTGTCCCGTTGTCTGTAATCAAATCTTGCAAGTTAAATTTGATACACTTCCCGGTTTCTAATTGAGCTGAAATTTTGCATTAATAATATGTATACATATAAATAAATCGGATGACAATGCAATATTATTGTGACATAGACCTGATCTGATGATGGACCTGGAAGCGGGCCAAAGAAACTCCGTAATTAAACGACGCAATCCCATCGAGTTTGGGCTCGTTTGATTCGTCGTCGTACTTTGATACTATATGCTAACCAGGGTCTGACGATGGACCTGGAAGCTGGCCATAGGAACTTCGTTATTAAACGACGCAACCCCATCGAAATTGTGTTTATTTGATTCGTCTTGGTGAGTACTTTGATACTATATGGAAACCAGGGTCTGATCATGTACCTGGAAGCAAGCCATAGGAAATCCGTAATTAAACAACGCCACCTCATCGAGTTTAGCCTCGTTTGATTTGTCTTGTCGAGTATTTTGAGACTATATGGTAACTAGGGTCTGAAGATGGACCTGGGACCCGGCCATAGGAACTCCGTAATCAAACAACGCAACCCCATCGAGTTTGGGCTCGCTTGATTCGTTTTGACGACTACTTTGATACTATATGGTAAGCAGGGTCTGGTCATAAACTTGGAAGCTCACCATAGGAACTCCGTAATTAAACGACGCAACCTCATCGAGTTCGGGCACGTTTGATTCGTCTTGACGAGTACTTTGATACTATATGGTAACTAGGGTCTGACGATCGACCTGGAAGCGGGCCATAGGAACTCCGTAATTAAACGACGCAACTCCATCGAGTTTGGACTCGTTTGTTTCGTCTTGACGAGTACTTCGATACTATATGGTAACCAGGGTCTGATGTTGGACTTGGAAACTGGCCATAGGAAAAAGAAGGTGCTTAATGTTCTTAATCATTCCATCAAAATGTAACACGCTTTTATTTATAAAATTGGGTCTGTGATAGAAACGGGAAGATTTAATAATTATGATGTAAAGTTTTAGTGTTAAAAATATATAATTATGTACGATATTGAATTATTTTGTAATAGACGAAGAAGCTTAATTATCGTTAAAGGTTACAATGAACTTATAAAGTGTCATATGTCTTATTAGAGTTAATTTATTTTTAACTTTTATTTTATTTTATTAGCAAATAATATAAGTATGTTTCTAAAAAAGTCTTTTTTATTTAATTTTATATTTATTTCTGGCATTGACTAATAGTTAATGATAAATAATATAAAATTATGAGGCGTGCCTTTTGGATTTTCCAAATTATTTAAAATCTTCTTCAGGTGGCCAAAGAAACGTTCCCACAACGCTTGTTGCATATCTGCTTCATTGGTGTTCCAAATCTTTTTTATTTTTGAAGTGAAACTTCTTTAGAATCGTTGTGATTTCAAACTCGATGAAACGAAAAAATAAATCCATAGAGACACAAACACATAAATGTATAGAATTCAGCCAGCGAGAGAATGAGATAGAACACATTAAACGTTCTGAGAGAGAGAGAGAGTACTCTCTGTACACGCTATGGTTGACGTATGTAAAATAGATTTAAAAAATAGTTTGCCAAAGTTTCACTTCTGATATGTGTACTTACTCACGCATATTTTTATTTTTTTGCGGCGGGCAATTGCTAACTTGGTCGCGCCCCGCCAAATCGGTCCGGGGTGACGGAAGAGGCGGCGCGCAATCCCATAGACCCACCCTGCAAACACCTCTCTTCGCCGTGCGAGCGGGCCACCGGTACCTCATCTTTGTCATCGGTGGCCTTGGTGTTCCAAACCTAAGACATACCCCAGTACCTTAACCACTACACCATCTGTTCAATCAACAGGTTATATAAATAACCCGACAAACGCAATATATCATTAGTGGTAGGACCACGTTTTTGACAGTTTCCTATTTACAGACGCGGGCCGACCCGTCTGTGCTAGTACCACATTCTAGCAGAAAAATGACGTCTGAGCAATGGTAATGTGTTGTTGCGCTTCGGTCGGTGAGCTTGAGAGCCGGAAGCTCAACTAAGTGGGTTTGGGATATGTATCTATTAGTAGGCAGCGGCCTAGCTATTCAGTATTCATATAGAATAGTTCTCTGCAATACCAGAGGTATATACTAGCTCTGGTATTGCAGAGGTCCATAGGCGGCAGTAATACTTAGTATCAGGTGTGCTGCTTGCTTGTTTGCTACCAAAAACAATAAAAATAAGTGTAAAATTGATAATTGAATGTAAATAAACTAGTCGTTTAAAAAAAATACTACATGAACTAACGTCACGACTTATGCAAAAGATTTTTAATTAGCTAGTAGCGAATCTTATTAAACTGTTATTACAATGTTTACATAATTTATTAGCCAAATAATATTAACCTATGACATTAGAAGATTACTTGCAACTTTTAATTATATTATATACTAGCGGCCCGACCCGGCTTCGCACGGGTGAACAGTTATTTATTAAACATTTTGGCATAAACGTACAGTAAATGCAGGAAATACCTAAATAATAATGTATTTAGCAATAGTGTATCGCTTGGGTTGATGTTTGAAAATAAAATGAGTAAACAGAATAAATGATATCAACTGGTAATTTTTAAAAACATTTCACTGAGGTTTAGAGTATAGATATACTAATAATAATTAGATACATTATATACCTACTACTGTATAAGTACTACTACTGTTACTGTATAAGTACTGATTATCACATATTTCATAGAATAAAAAATATAGCATCACGACTTATGTGCTAAGTTTTTTTTTACATTTATTTTTACTTATTGATTTATATTTTTTATTTATTTTAATGTAGTTTTTTTTTTATTTGTGTACCATTTCTTTATTCAAGTACATCTTTTATTTTAAAGACTTTTAAATTTTATTAGATTTTTATTTTAATTTTCCATTTTTACCTTAATGTTTCACTATACACTATGTTAGCAGTGGTATTTGTAGATGCCAATTAAACATTGATTTTCAGGAGACCCTACTCGAGAAAGTGCAACATACATATAGTTGGCCATGAGAAAAGCACTCTTTTCTTAGATCGATGCCAACCATAGAAAAAGTTTGTCCCTGGGATTTATTTATTGTAAGGGCAAACGATATCTTTACAGGAAACTGTAATCTTTTAAAAGATATAGGACAATCCGTCGGTATCATCGGGATCCGCGGAAAGTGAGCAAGCTGTGCGGCCGCGGGGCCGGTGATGATAGTAGATACAATCACATTGTCTCGCAATTCCATAACCAAAAGTCTTGTTCCATTACACATATTGGGAGGGCTTAAATTTCTCAGAGCGAGCCGCGCGCCTACCTATTTCATAGATGTGCCCCTCTCCTGCACTCCGCCCCCGCCGCCGCGCCGCACCGGCGCGTCACGGCAACGAATTAATTTTTTTTAAATTTTATTAAACTCGTAATATCTTTCGAATGGAGTGTCCGATTTTAATAAAATAAAAAGTTATTTACAGGTATTTAAAAAGCCTTGCTTGAGAAATCATTTATTTAGGTAAGGATTAAGGCAAAGGTATAAATAACGGCGTTTTCTTACACTTTGGGTAACATTATTGTAATTTTAGTAGGGATCCTTATATTTTTCTTACAATTAAAATAACCTATAATAATCAGTGAAAATGTTGCATTCAAATGGTGAAAGAATTATTTAAATCGGTCCAGTACTTTTTGAGCCAATTCATTACAAACATACATACAAACCTTTCCTCTTTATAATATTATATATAGTATAGATAACCTAGTTATGACATTCCATTTGATTAACCTTTGGAACTTCAGCCTTTGGACTGGTAAAAAATTTCAATATCCTATTACATAGAAATTTATGATGTTGTTGAAGTTTGTTATGTTCTTGTGATATATATATATATATACAATAAAAAAAAACTAAATACAACTAAAGCAAGGGTTGGTAACCCTTGCTTTAGTTGTAGATGTAATAAAAAACCGCTAGTCATTATGACTAGAACCAACTCCACCTAATGCCATTTAGTTAATAACTACATTCCCAGAGAAGGTTAATATTAGGCAGACTGTTTATAATAAAACTACGGCTAATAACTTTTGCAATATCTACGATGGAAGAGGAGTATACTTTTATATTACGTCTATCTCAAGTAATTGGGATAAAAGCAGGGTAATGATGATGTGCTGGAAGTTCGAGTCTAGCAAAGGCGCTTACATAAGCAGTGAGGTTGAGGATTAACCAGAAACTTCGTTTTTTTTGCAAAGCTTAAAACAATTGACACATGTTCGGCCTCTAATCAAAATATCTTCAGAATTATTTTGTAATGAAACAACATTGTATAAATAATGCGCACTCGAACCAAATTTTCCTTACATTTGCCGAATCATTGTTTTTAATGAATAGTAATACAAAAAATACGCAATTAAGACTTTTACTTTAAAATGAATTGCATTAATGAATTGCATTTACATTCTAAATAAAATTATAATATTATAAATAAGTTAAATTTGTTATCTCGGTTGCATATTGGTGGAAATAACTGACATTAGGGAATAAATTTAAAAAACCAATATGTCTTATATTTAATGTCTTTACTTAAGTAATTCTTACTTAAGGGCACTTACTGTTTAGGAAAATATATACATACATATCATCACGCCATATCCCTTGCAGGGTAGACAGAGAGAACAGGAAAATATATATCGATAAAAAAAACCGGAGGTGTCAAGGGACACCCGGATGGAACGAAGTTCTATTTTAATTATATAATTTTTTTCTGCCTTAAGCGATTTTTATCGTTATATTTTAGCCAATTTGCAAAATATCTTTAAAAATAATTTATAAATTATAGCCTATGTGTTATTCTGATGTGCAAGCTATATTACTATAAATTTCATCAAAATCCATTCAGTAGTTTTTACGTGAAAGAGCAACAAACATGTTCACATCCATACATTATTACAAACTTTCACGTTTATAATATTAATAATAGGATATACAATTCCACTAGACTACCAAAACTTTTCGGCCCCGAGCTCGAACGCGAGTCGGCCACGCGGCCCGGTCACGGGCGAAAATAATTTCGTTGCGCATTATTTTGATTTTGCTATATCTCTTAAGGTATTGATTTAATTTGCATGGTCTGAAGGAAAAAAAATATCTTCATGAAATGCTCAAGCCAACTAATGTATTTAAAATGATAAGGATTAATACAGTATTTGTGTAAATAGCTTTTCAATTACCGTTTTATAATAGAACATTTTTTAAAGTATTAAAATGGATATAGTATGTTATCCTTAAGAGATAGATATATACCATCGCGGACTTTTTTGTAGGCCTTTTTAAGCTGTATAATACTGTAGTACTTTATTTTGATCTATTTCGTAGGGTTCAGCCAGCGTTTGCAATGTAAGCGCAAAATAATGTGTTTATTTACGACATCACATTAGAAACCTCTAAAATTATCAGTGTTTCTCTAGTACATTATGCATATATTATACATATAAACCTTCCTCATGAATCACTCTATCTATAAAAAAAATCGTCGCGACACCACACTGTTCAATGCGAAATAGAAATGAAAATATCTGGCTTGCTTTCTATAAGAGAGAGAGAGAGACAGACAGAGAAACATGCGACGCCGCACAGCTTACAATAGCTTACTATAGCAAAAAGTGTCGTGACAACTTTTCGTAAGAATTTTTTCCGTCTAGCCCCCTTTCACAACGCGCGATAAGGAACTTCGTTCCAAAAACATATTAAAAGGAATATCAAATAAAATCTTGTGAATATCTTTCTCCATCGTCGGTTGGACCATTGATTCTGAATCCTTCTTCAATCATAATTTGCTTGCACTTTTCCCACGCTAAGTGGGGTCGGCAGTGTCGGCACAACACTGTTCTAGCATTCCATAAGTTTCTATTAGCCGTCATATCTGCACTTACAACTTTAAAACACATATCTTCTTTCATACAATCCATCCATCTCTATCTCATTATCTTCCAAGACAAGGGTAAACTTAATGTATAGCCTAATCAACAAGGTCGAAAATTATGATTGAGGTGTCATTCGATTCGGAATGGCACGGAAGTGGCATGGAGTTTGGTTTATCGCCAATATCTCAAAAACTATTGAGACCCTTTTTTCACTTAATTGTTTATAACTATTGCATTTTTTGCGAGCGGCCTTAGCATTTTTTCAAAAACAATCTACGTGCCATTCCGAATCGAATGACACCTCAATCATAATTTCCGGAGAATACGCAAAAATTTTGACCTAAAAAGAACAAGTGCCTTTAAACTTTAACAAGACTAGACTGCTAACCTTAAATAAAGAAAATAGGTAATAATTTGACATTAAAATATTATTTAAATTTTTACGATGTTCAAATAATACGCTCTTAAGAAAAAAATGTCACTTTGAATTCGATTAAAACTTGACCCAATCAAATTTTTAATAATTAGTTAATTCTATGATGATATTATGTTCAGTTAAATATTAGAAAAAAAATGCACTAAACGTACCAGCTAATTCATGTATGTAATAATTGTATTTTTGAAATATATTATCCACTAAACCTGCCATGTTTTTTTCAACGTACAGATAAAACTTGGATTGTACATGTAAGGAAGTCGACTTCTTACCACATAATGATTGATTACAAATATCAATTTAAATAAAATCCATAAATCCATAAAATTAATTAATGGATATATTCAAATTATTTAATACTAGCTGATGCCTGCGACTTCATCCGCGTGACATTCAGTTTTATTACGCACTCCTGTTTGAAAATTAAAAACTTGCGGCCAAGTATTTCAAGCAGCTACTTTGCCATTTTCATCAAGGGTCCTCCTTGCCATCTCCAATTTTCATTAAAATGGCACATTCTTGAGCATGTGAATGGTTGCTATGGCTCTGTTTGCATGTTGATGGTTAGAATCAGCTTTTCTACTTGGGGTCACTGATGAGAATGCTTCAGTAGAACATTGATCTCATCGGCTCTAGTTCCTTGAGTTATAACAGGAAGGATTTGCCGAAAATCCCTAAAGAAAAGCACCATTTTTCATTACGACGCATATACATATCTATACATATCCATATCTCGTGGTGCTCAATCCACGGCCTCTACGGCTTTTTTTTACTTACCATTGTCAATTCATCCCAAATGATTAGACAGCAATCCTAAAACACGAATAGCAAAAGAGACGCACTGTTGACAGTATTCTGTCTACAGCAATGGGCCAGTCCGACTGGGGTAGTACCCACTTTCGCAGAATATCAATATCTGAGTAGTGACAATGTGTTATTTTTGCTTCGTGCAGGAGCGAGAGAGCCGGAAGCTCAACTTGGGTGGGTTTTTGGGTGGTAGACAACCGTTTAGTTGTAGCCTTGGTATTACAAAGTTTTATGAACAGCAGTAACAAATAGCATCAGTTGTGCTGCTTGCTCGTTTACCACCGTAAACAATAAAAAAACCGACTTCAAAAACTAAAAAAATACAAAATAAAATTAAAATACTTTTTTTTTTTTTTTGGGGGTGGGTTACGGTCGGCACACTCCTCGCACCACTCCGTCCGGGGTGATAGAGGGGCGTAAGCATGCACACCCGTAACCCACCCGTGACGTCGCCTTCGTCGTTGGGCCAACCACCGGAGCAGAGTGACTTGACGTCAGTGGTTGGCCCGACGGAATACCCCTCTCCTCGACCGACGTCCCCCTCTCGGGTAGGATGTCGGTCTTTCCTCACGCGGTCGGCCTCTCGGCGGGTGACGGACTAAATCCCCGATCCAGTCACCCGCGGCCTCGGCTAGGGCGGCATCAGGCGCAGGTAATCGCGCCTGCGCCGCCCCAGTCGCTGGCGGCGGCTCGCGTCGTCGAGGAGACGCTCCTCGCGCACGCGCTCCGCCGCCTCCTTCCGCGAGACTACTGCCTCGCAGAAGGATGCGACCGCGTCCCAGTTCCTGACGCTGTCGAGCATCGCCCTGGCCATTTTTTTAGCCACTGCATCAGCACCGGCCGGAAGGCCTCCACGGTCCGCACACCGAACCGAGGCCTCTCCAGCCGGATTGCCCAACGGGCAATGATGTCGCGGCGGACTTCGACGCGCCAGGCGGTGTGCTCCCTCAACGAGACCACACCACCCTCCACTCGCACCCCCAACATCTGCCGATACAAACCGGCGAGCATTTCCGCTTCCAGGTCCCATGGAGGGGTCCCGGCCAATAGACACGCTGCCTCCGTCGACACCGTGCGGTACCCGCGTATGGCCCTGACCGCCATGGCCCTCTGTGGTCGCCACAGAAGAGTCCTGAGTCGGACGGTCAGGGATCCCGCCCACACCGGTGCGCCGTACAGGGCCATCCATAGACCGGATGACCCCTGCGTACAGCTGTCGGCAGGTAGCGCTCGGTCCGCCCACATTCGGCATAAGCCATGATAGGGCGGACGCCGCGCCGACGAGCCGTGGAGCGAGTCTGCGGAAATGCTCCCGGAACCACCATCGCCCGTCGAGCACCAGGCCCAAATACCTCATATGGGCCCGGATGCTGATATCAACTGAATTGACGGTGATCGAGACGTCGATGGGAGGGCCCATGCGGGGCCCATGGAACAAGAGGGCCTCCGTCTTGTCCAGGGCCACCCTTAACCCCAGCGCCCCGATCCACCTGACGATCTCCTCGGTGCCGAAAGTCGCCAGGCTTGCCGCCTCCTCCAGCGTCCCACCACGGGCTGTGACGAGCGTGTCGTCGGCGTAACATATCACGCCCAGCCCGGGCGGGAGGCTCCCCCTCAATGCCCAGTCGTAGCCGATGTTCCACAGGGTGGGTCCGAGGACCGACCCCTGTGGAACACCGCACGTCATGGGCGTTCGCACAACGTCCCCTACTCGGTTGGTGTAGAGGACGCTGCGCCCCTCCAAATAGTCTGCCACTAGTCGCCTCAGGTAAACTGGCACTCCGTGATATCGGAGCGCCTCCCTGACGCAGCTAAATGGCAGACTATTGAATGCGTTGGCGATGTCCAGGGACACCACCAACAGCACTCCCCCGCTGGTGACGGCCTCAGTCGCCACGGCCCTCAGGCGCAACAGAGCCGCGATCGTCGAACGACCCCTCCTAAACCCAAACTGGGCATCCGACAGATCGGGCCCCGTGCCGACGAGGTGCCGCTCGATGCGGGCAGCCAGCACCCTCTCCAATAGCTTGCCCGCATCGTCGAGCAGCACGATGGGCCTGTAGGCCGAGGCCGACTCTGGAGACCGTCCCGGCTTCGGCAGGAGCACCAGCCTCCCCTCCTTCCAACACCCAGGGAACCGCCCCGACGCTAAGCACGCGTCGAACAGCCCCCTGAGGCGGAGACCCAGGTGGTCGAGGACCAGGGCCAGTACGCGGTTGGGAACACCGTCGGGCCCGGGGGCGGTGGATTTTCCGCGCATGCGCGCCACCGCCGCCCCCATCTCGGGTGCCGTGATGGGCGGAACACTGTCATCGTCGGCCTCCCGGTCGGTGTCTGGCGGAGCCATGACCGGGGCCGTGTGTTCCGCCCGTCGCGGGAACAGATCCTCGACGACCCTGGTGAGGAGGCCGGGCTGGAGAGTATCAGTGAGGGGAGGGCCCCGCGCGCCGAGCTTACTCAGCGCTGTGCGATAGGGGCGACCCCAGGGGTCACGATCGAGACCATCCAACATCTCCTGCCGACTGACGTCCTTCGCGGTACGGACGGCCAGCCTGAAGGCCGACCGCGCATTGCGGTAGCCCTCGTAAAGCCGGCTCTCCCGCTCCTCGTCGCGATGGTGCCGCCGGCTGCGGGTGTAGGCCCTTCGGGCGCGTATACACGCGACCCGAAGGTCCGCCAGCTCCCGGGACCACCAGTGGACTGCCCTCTTCGGGGGCAGACACCGCACACGGGGCATGGCCGCATCGCAAATCTGCGTCAAAGCATTGCGGATGCGGCCAGCCTCGGCGTCCACCCCGTCCAACTGGTGGGCAGAGGACAGCCACGAGTGAACGATGGCTGCCTCCGCCAGCAGGTCCCGGTCCAAACGACCCACAGCCCATCGCGGGAACGCGGAACGTCCGTCCGCCCCGTGACCCCTGCTGGGCGTCGGGAGGGTCTGGGAGACCTCAATCCGGATATATCGGTGGTCCGATAAGGTCCCAACCTCCTCAGCGACGCGCCAGCTCCTCACGCGTGCGGCGACAATGGGGCTAGCGAACGACAAGTCCACTATCGACCCGCCCCGCTGACGCACGCACGTTTGCACCGAGCCCCTGTTCAACAAAGAGAGGCCCAGTGCCGCCGCCCACAATTCAACCGCCCGTCCACGGTCGTCCGTCGTGGGGGACCCCCACGCCATGGACTTGGCGTTGAAGTCCCCCAGAACGAAGACTTGGCGCGGTGCCAGTCGCCGTAACGAGGCCTCCAAGATGGTGAGGGAGGCCCCGAAATCAGTCACGCTCCTGTTAGATTACGCTTTTCGGAGTCTATCTCTCCCCATTCCGCCGCGACGTATCCGACGCCCCTGTCCCTAAGGGTCAGAGACGGCGAAGGCCACAACGTGGAGGCGACGATTGCCACAGTGCCGTCGGTGCTACCCAGCCAGATAGGTCGGTCGGGCACCACGTACGGCTCCGTGGTTACGGCTACTCCTATCAACCACTCCGCCATGGCTTGCAGGAAAACATCCTAAAATTAAAATACCTACTATAATAATAACTCTATGCGCTATTTATTGATAGGTTTGAAATCGGTGCCAAGCCCTAAACAAAATTATAAACAGTATACTTACTGTAATGAAATTCCTACATTAAAGATAGATATATATAAGAAGAAGGTATCGAACTAGATCACAGAGGACCTCCTCTACGGTGACACAGTATGTAGAGGTAAAGGCACGAATACCTGCACCTGATGCCACCCTAGCCGAGGCAGTGATTGTCATCAGCGGAAAAACCGACTGTGCAAAGGATGCATTAGTAGCAAATGATGTTGCTGATGGTACGTCAACACGAGCTTTCATTCTAAACGGTAAACCGCTGAAACGGCATTGAAGACAATGCCCTGATGTCGGTAATCTGATGAAATGGCAATAGAGAGGTGAGGCAGTTTATAGAATTACACACCGTCCCATTACCAGTCTCGGGCGATTTGGGCGGAGTTTGAGCACACCATATCCTGTTCTCACAAGGAAAATACTTGATATTGACTTTTATTTTGAAATTCTCATAGACAGAGGAGTGCTGAATTGTAGTTCTACTGTGTCACCACATGGTTATGTTTATAACAATTATTATAAGAATAATTAAACTTTTTACAAAAAAATGTAAACCGACTTCAAAATAGGATCATCCAAAAACCATACTTATTTAAAACACTAAAAACCGAAAAATAAGATGAACTATTTAATTCTTGTCTAATTCTAATTATGTATTAATTTTTATAAAATATAATTACAATGTATGCTAGAAATCCACTAACACGATTTGAAGTCGGTGCCAAGCTTAAATTTCAAAAAGAATACAGTCAAAGGTCTATGCGTGCATATGATATTGAAAGAATTATCCTCCAACTCCTAACCGCTAAGGAGATGTACCTTCCATCACCAGCTCATCTAAATGAGATTATCACTGCCAGATGCAAATATTTGAATAGCTTTGAAAAATACATGAGACACGTAATATGTGCCTATAAAATTTAAGGGTTGCTCTTTATTTCCAAGAATTCCCATCATCAAATCATGATTTGGTGACAATGGGACAACCTCAGGAGTTAACTTGAAAGAATACAGCTAAAGGTCTATGCGTGCGTATGATATTAAAAGAATTATCCTCCAACTCCTAACCGTTCAGGAGATGTACCTTCCATCACCAGCTCACCTAAATGAAATGATAACTGCCAGATGCAAATATTTGAATAGCTTTGAAAAATACATGAGACATGTAATATGTACCTATAAAATTTAAGGTTTGCCCTATTTTGCCAAGAATACCTATCATCAGATCATGATTTGGTGACAATAGGACCACCTCGGGAGTTAACTTGAAAGAATACAGCTAAAGGTCTATGCGTGCGTATGATATTGAAAGAATTATCCTCCAACTCCTAACCGTTAAGGAGATGTACCTTCCATCATCAGCTCACCTAAATGAGTTTATCACTGTCAGATGCAAATATTTGAAGAGCTTTTGAAAATATATGAGACACGTAATATGTGCCTATAAAATTTGAGGGTTGCCCTCGATTTCCATGACTTCCCATCATCAGATCATGACTTGGTGACAATGGGACCACCTCTGGAGTATACCCTTTAGAAAGAAAAAATAATTTTGAAAATCGGCCTACGATAGACAAAAATATCGCTGAACATACATATAAAAAAAAAAAATAGATACAATGAAACATAGAACCTCCTCCTTTTTGAAGTCGGTTAATAAACGAAGGTACTTCTAATAACGTTAACACGTTTTTTAGAGTTATGAACATTTTATTTTTGGTTTGGTTATAGTCTGACTTTAGCCAGCCAAATCGTTTAGAGCAACAAAGAGTGGCATAGAACATCTTCACCTACTGTATTTTTTCTCTCTTAGTTTATTGGGACATTGACTTTGGTAGTTCTTCGGGCTGATTAACCTTCCGAGTGACATGCGGAATAAAATTTAAAACAATCCTCATTATCATGGATGGACAGATCGCCAGCCATTAGTGTCTGCTTTGCTGTTACCTTATTTTTTTTTATTGCCTATGGTGGTAAGCGAGCAAGCAGCATACCTGAT
The DNA here is from genome assembly GCA_905163515.2 of Lymantria monacha. Lineage (NCBI taxonomy): Eukaryota > Metazoa > Arthropoda > Insecta > Lepidoptera > Erebidae > Lymantria > Lymantria monacha. The sequence continues at coordinate 4,261,893 of LR991088.1, read as the reverse complement.
GGTAAGTGTCCCTACCGCCCATGAACCTTTGCAATATTAAGTGTATAGCTAGGCCGCTGCCTACCAACACAAACCTCAAACCCACCTCTCGGGCTTCCGGCTCTCTCGCATACCGAGCGATGTGCAATAGCACTTTGTCATTACACAGACGTCGATCTTCTGTGAGAGTGTGGTAATACCCCGGACGGACCGGCCCGCGGTTGTAGATAGAGAACTGTCAACAGCGTAGTCCTACCACAAGAAAACTTACCTAGACTGAAATCTAAGCCTCATAGACACTGTTGTGTTTCATTTCCTATCGGTTTTACTAGTCTTAAATATGTGTACACCAGTTGTAAATTCAAAACATAATAATAAAATCCATGCTAGGTTATAGAAATCAGGAATATTAAAATATTTCTTAAAGGCCATCTCTATTCATAGCCGTTCATTTTTGAACTCTGTCCTTTCCAAGTAGTAATAATACCATACCACCAAAATTGCCATCTTTGGCAGGTGGGCTAGTGATCACATTTCTATTATATGTTTTCAAGGGGTGCTATTGACCATTTTTTCGGCAATCACTCAGTCGGTTTTATTTAATGGAAAAGAAAAGATTGATAACATATTACCTACTTCCCTACAGTAATGAACATATTTTTTTTAGTTGTAAGATAGACACTTGTGGAATGTATCTGAAATCAGCGTTAGAGTTCCGTTAAATAATTGACTCTAACAAATTATGTAACAAAAATTTAATGAAAAACTCAGCCCTTTTGAAATTGATAAAATTACTATGCCTTTTAATTTGCGGTATATTATTATCTTTCGTTTTTATATTTTTAACCTATATATTTTTCCCGTTATCATCACCATCCCCACTTTTTTTTTTTGCTGTGGACTATGGTTGCGTCGCGCCCCACCAAATCGGTTCGGAGTGACGGAGGAGTCGGCGCGCGAGATCATAGACCCACCATGCAAACTCCTGTCTTCGTCGTGCGAGCGGGCCACCGGTACCCGATCTTTGTCTTCGGTGGCCCATCACCATCCCCACTGGCATATATCCCATTGCTGGGCTTAACTTAAATTATAGGGGAAATTGATCTTTTATGGCACGTTGATCGTACAAGTTAGTTTAGAGTTTTATTTCAAGTTTTGTCATCGAGCCGTCTTTTCCGACACCCATGAGCAAGATAGATGTTGGTGAATTTTATTATTATTCCGTGACTGCACGGTCTATTTCGTTTAATCATAATCTGCAAATAAAGGAAGGAGCAAATTAAAAATATAAGAGCAAATTAAACACAAAAAAAAATATCTGCATAACATTTTAATAATATATTAAAATATTCAGAATTGTCACTGCACTTTTGCCTTTCCATTTTTGTCAAAATCATTTTTCTTCATAGCGTTTTTTTCTTTTATAATTCTTTTAGGTGCTTTAATATAATTTTCATGGAAGAAGGAGCCAAATAAGTATATGAACTGGATGCTGTGTATGCAAAGTAGAGTTAAGATCCATTTTGGATAGTCACATGTACTGTTGAATAATGCTACAGCATTATGAACAAAGATTATACAGAACTGCGTCTGAAAATTAATGTATAATTTTAATTATTAAAATCTTAGCTAGTATATGTCCATTATAATTGTATACTTAACGTATATATTACTAAACGATTACGATCTATTGATTTCATTATTTTAATAACATAAATCAAATAGCTGAGTTACGCCTGTGCTGAATTAGTTAAGGAGTGTACGCCTGACATGGTATAGACATGTGATAAAGCGGGATGAAAATAAAGCTGCGAGGAAAGTTTTAAATATAAATGAAAAGCCTCCAAGGCTTTAAGGGGAAAGGAAGACCAAAGAAAAGACGTATGGACTGCGTGAGGCATATCATGGATACTC